>JAXGGA010004324.1:0-89815 GCA_038373865.1 Uloborus plumipes
AACATCTCCTGGGATGAACTCTGCCTTTTCTTAAGTTTCTTGAAATCTCTGGGTTTCGGGGATTGTCCTGAAAGCTTTTTACGCTTATTCATCACTGTCTGTGTGCTGGATTTTTACTACATAAAGTCTATGTGACTTTCCCCCTCGTATTTTAAGTAAAAAGAAGTCTCCTGGAGAAAAAATCTTTTGAAATCTGCAACTGTTTGTCATTCTAAGATCTAGTTGCTCACGAGAAGGGATAAACAGTAATAAAACCTTGTCCTTGTCTTGATTAGAAGAATTGGGGTTAGAATCTTGATTTTTCAAACAGTTTCCTTCAAATAAGTTTGAATTGGAACAGCAGAACTAAGTGTTCCGATTCACCCCGCAAATTTTTTTTCTATGCCATTTTTCAGAATTCTTCATTTTTATGACACAATTTATAAAAAATGTAAATTCTAATGCGGTATTCTGTTGTTCAGATACATGTATAATTGTAACATACCACTCTTAGTTTTTAAATATAAGAAGGTTTGATCTTGCATATAAAGTTTTGCAGTCTATGGAAATGTGATGTTTTCTAGCGTTCCACGTGCAGCCCTCCTTAGAAGCCAATAGCGTTGCCAGATTGACAAAAGTAATTTTTTCCTACTCCCTATGATATTACCTTACTAAGAAAAAAATTCATGGTGAAAAATACCCAATAGTTTATTTATGAAGAATTTCGTTGTACGGTCGGGAAGTTTTGTTCCGATTGACCCCGCTGTTCCTATACACCCCATTTTACGGTACTTAAATTTTGATTCTTTCATTCAACTTGATTTTTGTTTTTTAAAAGGTATGTTGTCTCACTAAACATGAAACTCATGAAACATGCGTACCAACGGTCCTTCAGTATCAGCCAGCCATAAAATATATGTTCGAGTAAGAGACAAACTTTTCTTTAACATCAGTCGACTAGAAACTGCATGTGCAAATAAAATCGAACATTTCTTCAAAAACAGTCAGTCGTAAAACATATATACAAGGAAAAATTATTCTTCAACGTGCGTCAGTCATCCAGCATGTTTGCAAATGAAAGAGAAACTTCTTCAATGTCAGTCAGTCATGAAACATATCTGCAAGTAATGGGGAAACTATTCTTCGATATCAGTCATGGAACATCTGTACAAGCAAAAGAGAAACTATTCTTCAACGTTTGTCAGTCATGAAATATCTGCACAAGTACAAGTAATTAACAAATTTTCCTTGAACATCATTGAATGTGAATTTATGTGCAGGTGAAACAAACATTTCCTCAGAAAGAGTTAAATATGCAATTAAGAGCACGTAAAAATAAAAAAGCAATCCGTCAAAGTGCAAGTAAAAGAAACTTTTCTTCAAAAGTCATCTTTGAGTAAAAGTCATTGAATTATTTTCTTGCTTTTCAGTCACTAACATTCTCAAAAAAAAAGTATTGACTGAAGTACGGCATCACAAAATTTTCACTCATTTCTAGAAAGTACGTTTACTCATTAAGTTAAAGAAAAATTCTCTTCAGGCAATATTCAGCCATATTTTAGCACTACAATATTCAATATCGTTTAAATAATCCCCATACAAGTAGAATAAATCCATAGGCATTCATTACGTTAACATGACTGACCTGTGATGTCAATTATTGCTCTTCAGGGGTTTGGATGCAACATGTACATTTGTGGAATGACCGCAATACAGCGAGTAAAAATCTTCTCATATTGGAGTGCTTACGCTTTTTCTTCTTTTCTTGATGAAGCATAATTTTTTCTAATGCTGTATTTGAAGCGACCTTCGATTCAGAAATCTGGTTGGTAACTTCATCAGAGTCTTTTATATTTGAGAAAGATTCAATTTCTTTGCATGTATTCTCTACTGCAAGACGTTCTTCATGCGTTTCAATTCCTTGTGCAGGGGAGGATTCCAGAAAAATGTTCCCCATTTGGGACAAAACAGTTGGATGAAGTGAAGTGAGATCTTCATTGAGTTTGTTTTGTTCTTTAATAGTTTCTTCAGTTGAAAACCAAACTTGTCTGGCCCAATCTGGTTTTGTTTCGTCTTCGAAGTCACTCATTTCATCTATACATTTTTCGATTTCATCTTCAGCCTTTCTCTTTCGTGACGAAGGTTTTGGAACTTCCAGTAAATTTCTTCCTTCTCTTCTGGAATCGTTTCAAACGTTGGCTTGTATTTTGCCTTAGTGAATGGTACCTTCTCTTCTTCGAATACGTAATGCTTCAATCGTTCAACAAGTTTTTGCTCCACACCTTCAACTGGGTTTTGTGTCACTTCTTCAACTGGCTTTTCTTTCACTTCTTGAAACCAGTACTCCTTTTGTTCATACAGGCAGTTCCTCCTTTCCTCCCGAAGTGCGATTATTTCCGCCAATATTCGTTCTTCCTCCTCCGTATCGTACTCATCCGATCCGTCTTCACCCATTTCCAATCCATCTTCTCCAGCATCTGAGCGAGGTTCTTCTTCAAATTCATTCATTTCACTCTTTTCGTCTATCTTCAAAAAAGGTTAAATGTTTTCACTCCGACAGAAAACGTTTAGCTGCTACAGCTTTGGAAATTTGACTGGAAATGACAGAATACCTCATTGTTGAAACTTGAACAATGGGTTGTCCTGCTATGTTTCTATCAACAGTACTAACTGCAGTTTAAGGCAACAATGTCAATTACTAACAAAACTAGAATAAAACAATGCTTTTTTTTTCAAAGTTTTTATTGTAACCGTAATTTTATTTATTTTTTACTTTATTTTCGTCAGATTTTAAACATACTCGTCATTTAGGGGGGGGGCAGGGTGGTCAATTGCCCCCCCCCCCGGCTTTGAGAAGTCAATGTATTTACATATAAAGGGGCGTGGTTTTTTCTGTTTTCCGATGAAATTGCATTGTGTTTGCACCCTTTGCCCCCCCCCCCCCTGGAAAAACTTGAAAAGACGTCCCTGCCTCGGGATTCGTTTAGCAATTGAAGTCCAAAACAAGTGAGGTCAATATTTGTAAGGTATAACATTGATATACCCCCCCCCCCAAAAAAAAAAAAATTACGCGGCAAATCTGGAGCCCCTTTACGGACTTAGGGTTGCTGTTTTTTATTTTGGTGCTGCCAATTTAAGTTTTTTCAGATTTTAGGTTTTTGCTGTTGCCAAATTCAGTACAGTCGAACTTGGATAATTCGAAATTCAAAACTTCGAATTATCCAAAACTTCTAATTAACCAATTTGTTTTATTTTTATGTTTGGAAATGGTCAATAACGACAGAAATTACGTAAAAAAAGGGAATTGTTATTTTTACATCAAATACTATAGCTTTTTAAAATATTGAGAGATTTCCGATTGCTTTAAAGAACTAACTTGATTTTTTTTAAACGAAGTTTTCAAGGATATTTACAGCTCGAAATACATCTTCACTCACGTTGGGTTGTCCCTCTACGTAACGACGGTATTCCACTAGATGAAAGACTGCCTCACTTGCTGTGGGAATTGGCCTAAGATCTTCTACTTCATCTTCAATATCTTCATCGTCTTCTGTTGAATTACTCTGTTTGTTAAGAACTTCAGATAGGATATCTGCATCAGTTAGCTCTCCACAAATGTCTATGTTGACGTAATCCTCAAAAGGTATGCTGTAGAGAAGGGGTGTAGAGAAAAGGCGGGCACCCCTGTCCAAAAGAGTGAAATGAAATGAAACACGTGGTCTGCCTCACTTTTCCCCTTTTGTCCCCACGCCCAGTTTCCTAGAACAGATAAAAATATTCACCCATTCCTTCTCTTTCTTACATACAGGGCCGGATTAAAGATTTGGAGGCCTATAGGCATTTGAAATGAAGGGGCCCCTTTCCCCATATGGATTTGGTAAATGAGAAATAACTGATATACAATGCTCAAATATATTTTTATCATTTAAAATTGTTATTATGTTGCAGGTATAAATAGTGTTAATGGTAAGCAAGGCTTAATTTGCATATAGAGGAAAGCTCCAGCACTTACGAAATTTAATATTTTCGGCGAAGTTCATGCTATTCAAGCGATAAAATAAGTTTGTGGGTACTTTTAGGGCTCTTGTCAGGGGTGTCATTTCAAGTTTTTCCAGGGGGGGGGGGCAAAGGTTTCCAAACACAATGCAATTTCAACGGAAAAACATAAAAAAACACGCCCACTTATATGTAAATACATTGATTTCTCAAAACCAGGGGGGGGGGGCAATTGACCCCTCCCTGACCCCCTAAATGACGGGCTAGCTCTTGCACCTCTTTTGCAGAAAGTATGTGCTGGTGATGAGAAAGAAGTTGAATAGAAGTATGAACGTTTACTTAAGTTCTATTCGCATATTGCATCAAATTATGTTCTTAACGTTTAGCTCAGTGTCATCTAAAGTTGAAAGAGGATATCTTCAGAATTTCTCGGGGCCCTTTTAAAACCCCGGGGCCCATAGGCAACTGCCTACGTTGCCTATTTAGTAATCCGGCTCTGCTTACATAATTTACCATGGTTGCTAAAAATAACTCTGCCTCCTTTCAAATGACTGTATTGAAACTAGATTTTATTGCTTTTGAAAGAAAAAAAAACTTCGAATTAAAGAAGTTGGACTTCGAAATAACCAAGAAGTTTTTAGTATTAATTGAATACAAGTTTCAGGGGACCGACAAAAACTTCAAATTACTCACGAATTCGAATAAAAGACGTTCGAATTATTCAAGCTCGACTCTATTTTCTTGCATTTTGTTCTATTTTTTGAATTTTTTAAAAAAGTTTTGTGGCAACAACAAAAACAGGAATTTTGCTAGGCGTGAAAAGAAAAAGTCGCCAAATTTCCGATTTGGGGGTATATCAAAGTAGTTCCATTTGTAAACCAAGATGTGTGATAAGGGATACGTAATAAAAACAGTCCTCCCCCCCTGAAACATTTCCAGATCCGCCATACTATGTTACATCAGAGCTGTACTCAAATCGAGAGTCTTCATCCCACTGTATTTGTTCGTTTGTGAAACCGTTCATAGTTCGTTAAACTTTATGAAATACTCGTCTCTTTCTCAAGCATAAAAGCAACATCATATCTTATTTCAAAAATCTACTGCTCGTTATAGACGACTTCTGGGTGGATCGTGACTCACAAGATGGTTCTGGAACCCGGGATTAAACTCCCCGATAGCACGCTCTGATCTTCTCTCTCCACCTCCACAACCATTTGGTTAATGTGTTTTCACCGAGGAGAGAGGAAAAATAAACAGAAAAATCGAAACACCAAAACCGAATCAGAAAAAGTTGCGTGCGTCCAGTCTTCCCGCCGGTACATGCTCATCGCTGTGTTCCACCAGAAACATGGTGGCGGGAGGATGAAGCAGAAGATTCGAAAGGGGCTGTCTGAGGATTGCTTCCGCTATTTCAGGAATCGTCTGGGATATGCTGACTCAAGAGGGGAGGTGCGTTGCTTTTATCTTGAGTGATTCAGTATTTTGTACTTTCTGTTTGATTTTTGGTTCACGTTGTCAATTCTTTAAATTTGAAAATAAAAATACCTAGCTGGTCCATGCAAAGCCCTTGAGCTCAAAAGCATTCCAAGCAGTTAGCGATTGTAAGCAACCAACCACTATGGATATACCAACCGCAATATACCAACAGAGCCATTTGGGAAATTTTAATGTGGGCTTGGATGTTTTTCTCCTAGCTTAGCCCATTTATGCCCAGTGTCCTAAAAACGGGACGTTTGTTAGTGACTGCATACAAAAACTTGTAATGGGTATATCCTTTTACTAAAGCAGTTTTTCACAAGTTCAATAGTCCTTCTTCTTGCGAAAACCAGTTAGAGCCACTATTTGGATATCAGAGTTTATTTATCGACAGCTATTTTCAGACAAATCAGTCAAGCAACGATCCAGCATGGGTAGCCACTAAAAGTAAGTTTTTTTTGCGAACTTATTTTTCATAAAATGAAACTATTTTAAAATGATTTGCTAAAAATTGATTACAGATGCCTTATATAATGTTACTTTGCACAAGTAAAGTCAAGTAAGGTCGTATTTTGCTCACATATCTGCGAAATATCCCATAAACAGTAAGTTGAATAACTTGATAAATACGGCAACGACGATCTATTTTACGCCTAAAATGTATGTAAACCATTCCAAGTAAGAGTTTTAAGCAGATAAAAATTGAAAAAAAATTAAAAAAAAAAAACTTGCGCATAAATGGGTTAGGAGGATATTTTTCCTTTGGAAAGCAATTTCGGTGCACAATAGAGTTATTAAAAGTTGACATTTTTAGTTTACAAGTGTTAGAGTTGCACTCAACAAAAATCATGAGAGTCGAGGAAAGGAAGAACTTGAGTTTCAAACATTACAAATCATATTTAAAATTTTAATAAAGTGCTTTTTTATCAAAAATACTACTTTAGGTTACTCTAAAATTGTAAGAAATGCATTGTTTTTTTTTTTTTTTTTTTTCAATTGATTCTTTGAGTTAAAAGTGACTGAAATTATTATGACTCAAAAGATCTTATTTTACTCAGTGCAGAAAAATATTTTACTGCAAACTATTTTCATTCCAAAAGGCAATTATTTAACTTCAAATTATTTACGTAATGAGTGTATAAATTTTTTCTTCAGTGGAAAAACAAAAAGAAATCGAATAAAAAAAGTTACTCAGTTTTATCTAGAAGACTTCTAAAAGAAGGAAGAAAAGTAAATTTCTTAAATCGTAGCGACTGTGGAAAATGATGCTTGATTTACCGTTAAGAGCGAAGAAAATGATCTGCCGAATTTTTCTCCCCATTTTGGATGCTCTCCAAATTTGCTTGAAAATTATTACGGTGTCATATTCCTTGTCAGTGGCATTCACATAAAAGTCATAAGGGATTAAATAGGAGCCGAAAAGTTTAGCTGGAAAAATTGGATTTGCGACGATAGCAAGTCAGTATTTTTAACTTCTGGAATTGAATGATATTTTAAAAATTAATTCCAAGATTCATTTCAACCAACAATTTTTTTAATTAATTTTCCCGAAACTGTCGTGTTAAGCACAAAAGTCGTATCTGCACTCTTTAACGAAATTGAGTTATTGTCTCCAGGGGGTTCTTTGTAACTTGTTTTACCTAAATGCGATATTTTATGGCCATTTGAGGTCGGAAAATAGTTTTTAAAAATTCTGAAAAAATATCAACTGACATGGTGACATTGAAAACATGGTGGCATAAAAGTTTAAAGAGTAATATCTCAGTTTCAGCTGGACTGAAGATACCTTGTTTGCGCTTAGGACGGCAATACAATGAACTCTCACTTATACGACGGCTCAAGGGACCAACAGAAAAAGGCGCATAACTGAGAGAGACGTATAAGTGAACAAGCCTATTTAAAGGACTAAAACGCAACATAGTTTTTAATGAGAGAATGAATAAGAATATTTCTATAGAAAAGGGACATATTACTACGGATTGGCAATTACTGTGACGTAACTACAATGATATAGAGAAAACAAAAATTGTAGCATACCTAATTACAAAATTCCCTTTAAAATGATGCATAATAGATAATTGTCCCTCTCCAAAATCTAGTTCATGAGGAAAAAATGCCTTCCGTGAGCAATAAAGGTGACAGATTGAAGAAGAAATTGAAGAAAATGCTTATTTTTTAAAGAAAATAAATTAAGTTTTACATTTTACGGATAATTCGGCGCATAAGTGAAATATTTATCTTTAGAGCGACGCATAAGCGAATGATACTATCATTATTTTGCCATGGAATGTGCTGGGACCATTTAAAATCGTCGTATAAGTGAAAAAGGCGCATAAATGAGGCGGTGTATAAGTGAGAGTTCACTGTAGTTTAACTGTCACTCCATCTGAATTTAATTTTGCGTGTGTCGGATGTGGATTTACAAATTGGAAATTTACTTCGCCGTATTTTCACTTAACTTCGGCAGATAGTTTTGAGAGAAAACCTTTCCAAACCAAATGCGTTAATAGCGGCCCACGAATAAAAATGTTTACTCTTCTTTAATTAGCAGCCAAGATTTTAGTTCAGAATCATTTCCCAATTTACTTAGTTTTCGAGAATAATAAGTAGAAAACATTTTAACAATACGTACTGTTTTTAACATAGTTAGAAAGCAACTTGCCGTTTATTTTGCTTCTTTAAAGCAAAATGTCTCGACGTCATGCACTATTTCTTACAAGCGCTACTCAAGTGTCTAATGCCACAAATTGTTTGTGTTTTCATGTGTCGGGAACAATCTCCACAGATGCACAACAAAGATTAATTTACATCATCCATCTACATGGAATGTTTCTTTTTGTTTACTAGCTTTCATTTAGTTGCAGACGATTCGTAAAAATGATGACTTTCAATTTTTTTCCAATATCGTCTGCTTTAAAAATAAAAGGAAAATTAGTTCTCAGTTCTAGAGCTTGAACGCCACCTTGCGATGATTTAATGAATTAGCCGGATATTTAAACCATCGCAAATCTTGTTTTACCTACCCGGATGTAATATGTGTCTCATTTGATGGATCTTATCTTAGTCTCTCAGTCTCGGTCTTCCTTCTTACAGAAGCCATATAGTCGGAGATGGAAGCGCCTGTTTTAGTTTCTTTGAACTGCGAATTTTAATAAGAATGCTAAATATTACTTATATTTAGCATTCTTATTAAATTACATAACAGTGGAAGCCGGTTAATAGAATTAGTGGACAGTTGAATCAACCACTTTAATGAGTGAAATCGTCACAAAACGGAACAAAATCTTGCTTTATTAAATCATCCACTTCATTGAATTAAAACTGTTTAGAACGAACGTGATTCCTATAATTGACTATCACTGTACAGTAGACGCCGGTCAATTGAATCAGTGGTTAATTGAATCAGCTGCTTAAATGCATCAAATCATAAAAACGGAACAATATCCAGTCATAACTGAATTAGTGTTTTTTTTTTGAATCGGCGGATTTATCGAAAAAAACTTTAGAACAGACGTGATTCATATTAGCGACGGCCACTGTATAATAGGGTGGGGTGAAAAATAAAAAGTTTTTCAGATCAACTTCTAATAGTTGCCAAAAGTTGTCTTTGGTGATAGTTAGCTTTTGTGCAAAATTTGAGAAAAATCGGTTAATATCTTCAGGGGGCGCTGCGATCGCAAAGTTTTATCATAGCTTTTATCGGGATTTTATGGTTAAAATATGAAAAACAATGCCATTAACTAATCTCATTGCATTTTTTTTACTCCTAAGATATATTCAAGCATTCAAAGCACACGAAATAACTCACAAAAAATTAATTTATATGATATATTTATATTTCAAGCATTTAAAAAGAAACAAAAACGTGAAAAAAAGTGATTTTTTTAAAATATAAATATATCATATAAAATAATGTGTGTGAGTCATTCATGTGCTTTTAATGCATAAAAACATCTTTTGTGTAAAAAAACGTAAAGAGACTAGCTAAAGGCATTCTTGTTGATATTTTAACCATAAAATCCATAACAAAGCTATGCTAAAACTTTGCGATCGCAGCGCCCCCTGAAGATATTAACCGATTTTTCCCAAATTTTGCACAAAAGCTAACTATCCCCAAAGACAACTTTTGGCAACTATTAGAAGTTTATCTGAAAAACTTTTTATTTTTCGCCCCACCCTACTGTATAATGAACTAATTCCTCGTGGCAGTCTGCCAGAAAGATGCCTCAACGCGAAACTCAATACATCATTTTGAACCAAATGACTCGAGACATTCATTTGGTTTAGTTGCATAAGTAAAAATATTCCTTGAGTACAATTTATGTGTATTACATGAAATTAGTTTCGAACTAATTATCTTTCAAAAAATAAATTAATATAAAAAAAACTGAACAATGTTTTCCTCCATCTTACAGCAAGAGACAAGACATTGATATTTTATTGGTGGCATAATTTTAAAAATTAATTTGTTACATGTAATAAACACACCGCCAGTCCGGTTATATCATTAAGAGATTGCAGTTTCGTTCTTATTAGAATTCATAATAAACATTTAGGAACATTCATAATTTTTTTTTTCAAATCAAAATTTCATTCTTCTAACAAACATGAAAACATGCAGAAATATAAAATTCAATTTTCAGTTTTAACCTATTTTTAAAGCATTTTAGTACATAATCAAGTTTAGAAAATGAATAAGGTCAAAACAATGAAGCTTTAGGTATCTTCATTACAAACATTTTCCGAAATAAGTATTTCAGTTTACTAATAAACGTAAAGACTACCCAAAATCATAAAACTCAATATTCATTTTTAGAGTGTTTTTTTTTTTTTTGAAAAATCCTAGTATATCAACAACTTTCAAAAATAGCCAAGCAGAGCAAATGCCAGATCCAGGAGACTTTCGAAATAAACCAAATTTCGTAATAAACTCCAATTTAGGACAAAAAATAAATTTACGAAATGATTTTAAAAATTTTAAATATTCTTTTCGCCCATTTCATTCCATAATTAAGCAAGTTTTATCCAAAACTTAATTCTCACCGTTTCCAACAGAAATCGCTTGCACTAATTAATTTTCGCCTTCCCAACAACATCGCAATATGTGGTCTAGCAGGAAATACTCTGAAATGTTAATTCCTCCAAGCTGTAAGTAAGCCCCTTAATTAACAGAATGGTTTGCCTCGCTTAAATTGCTCTGTTGAATTTCCCGCAGACTAATTTAATGCGCGAAAGTTTCTGTACTGGTTCACTGCGGTTATTACTCTGAGTAATATTTTACTTTTTTTGTCAATTTCATATTACTCTAAAACACTTTCATCATATTTTCGACATTTATGAATTTTGTGTAGTAAAGAAAGGCAATTAAAAAATGATAATAACCGTAAAAATGAATGCCGCCAAGAAATGATTACGTATTTTTGTTCAACGGTAAATTATTATGAGTAAAGATGGTAAAAGATGCACATAATTACTTTTTCTATTTACTTTTGAAATCGAATACACCTATACTACAATGCAACCTTTCTTGGCAAAAACATCGTGACGTCAGCGTGACGTTTGCGTGACGTTAGCCTATGAAAAACGAGCTAGATAAAACGTCACAGCCTATTTTGCGAATTAGAGGAGATCGCTGACTGCTTGTGAGCTCTTATTGGCTCCACCCGTAGTGACGTCACTGCCAAGTAAGTTGCATTTTAGTATAATAAGGGAACTTAGGCATTTCTACACGCAAATTATTTTTAGTTTTATTCGCAAGATTATCATAGCTACTACTAAAAATGAAAGTTGTTTGAGCTTCCTGTCACATCTATCGGTCATAAAAGCCTGTGAAAATTGCTGGATGCCAATGATGCAAAATGTTGGGGATAAAAATCAACGCAAAAACATATTAATGTACGAAATCGAGCTAAAAAAAACTTGATTTTTACTCAGGATATTTGAAACATTGTGAAAATCTACTTTAGAGATACGTTTTCTTTTCTTCTTCTGGTTCTTATTTTTTTTTAAAATTTATTTATTTATTTATTTATTTTGCCGCCTAGGCAGATCATTAAAGAAGGAAATTTGGATTAAAGACGGTGGATGGTAATAATATCTCCCCAAAAACAACAGTGTTGTAAAAAAATCCCCCGCCAAGAAAACCGTGATTACTCAGCCTTAAAAAGTTATGATATCGAGTTTTCCCGCCAAGTTTGTGCCAAACTACAACTAACCTGTATGTATAGTTCTTTTAAATTGTTTTCAGTCCTGCCAGGCGGGAAGCTTTGTCTTGTGAGGTGGTTGCTTAATGAGTAAAAACTTCCCGCCTGGCAGGACTGAAAACAATTTAAAAGAACTATACATACAGGTTAGTTGTAGTTTGGCACAAACTTGGCGGGAAAACTCGATATCATAACTTTTTAAGGCTGAGTAATCACGGTTTTCTTGGCGGGGGATTTTTTTACAACACTGTTGTTTTTGGGGAGATATCACATGTTTTTGCATTAATATTATTTCTTTGCCTGTTTTTTTTTCTCTTCAAAATTTACTTTGCATGTTTTTTTCCCCTTCAACATTTTTCTTGGCGGTCCGACATATGTGGTTTTCTTGGCGGCATGCATTTGGTGCAAAAGTTCAAGGATCTTCTTCAGTCTAGGATAAATTTGAGATCAATCACAATGTACCACCCGAACCGACGCAAAACAAAGCTAGTTGCTAACAATACTACGATTAAATTAAAAGTTAAAAAAAAAAAAAAAAAAAAACCCAACCCTTACTGCCGATCTCTATTAAAATGAACTAAATTGAAGACCCCTTTTAAAAGCCTTATGCAATAAAATCAATTATAAATATTTTATTTGTTAACAAATAGAAACTGGCAACAGATGAAATTATAAATCATTGAGTTTTCTTTCCTCGTGGCCCAACAATGAAAACATAAATGCTCAGATGTTGAACAGAGCTAGTAGATAGAAATCGGACCAATTTTAAGCATTAATAACTCCGGGGTGCGATGACCCCGGAGGGTAAATTTTGGGAAAATGTCCTCAATGTCTCATCGAGAATATTCATACCAAAAATCAACACTAAAGACCCCCGGGGAGAAAAGATACGGAAAATAAAAACGAGGGGGGAGGGGGTGGGGGGTTGAAAACCCCCCTATGCCGAGCTTTGGGACAAAATAAATGTGGGTGCAAAAGCAGAGCTCAATCCGAGTTACCGTTTAGTCTGGACCCCTGTCAAACAATTTTTAAAAAGTGCGAAAAATAGCGATTTTATAACATATATCACCCCTCCCCCTGAGGGTCCTGGATGTTTTGCTTTAGTATGTGCCGTCAGGGGCCGCTGGAGATTGAGTATACCAAAAACGAACTCTAGGGATCTTCATGGGGCTGAGATACAGAGGGGTGAAAACCCCGGTTTGGTTACTCGCGTAAACAGTCCTTGGTCGCTCTTTTACATTTTTCTTGGCGAAGGAAATTTCTTGGCGGCTTGTGTTTGGTTTTCTTGGCGGGGCGGGACGCTCCCGCGTCCCGTGATTTTCATGATTTTATTAAATCTGCACACAAATTAAGTAGATACAGTGAATTCTCATTTATGCACCGCCTCATTTATGCGCCTTTTCACTTATACGACGATTTTCAATGGTCCCGGCACATTCCATAGTAAAATAATGGTAATTTCATTCGTTTATGCGTCGCTCTAAATATAAATATTTCACTTATGCGCCGAATTTTTCGAAAAATGTAAGCAATTTAATTTAGTTTCTTAAAAAATGAGCATGTTTCTTCACTTTCCTCTTTAATCTTTCGCTTTTAGTGCTCACGGAAGGCAGTTTTTCCACATGAACTAGAGTTCGGAGAGGGACAATTATCTATTATGGATCGTTTTAAAAGGACCAGTTTGTGATTACGTATGCTACCATTTTTGTTTTCACCTTATCATTGTAGTTAGGTTACAGTAGTTGCCAAACCGTAGTTATATGACCATTTTCTATAGAAACAATCTTATTCATGCTCTCATTGTGTTGCATTTTAGACTTTTAAATAGGCTTGTTCACTTATGCGTCTCTCTCACTTATGCGCCTTTTTCTGTTGGTCCCTTGAGTCGGCGTATTAGTGAGAGTTCACTGTAATAATTATCACCATTCAATGTCTATTACTTTGCTCATTAGAAGGTGATAAACAAAGAATAATAATAATAAAAAAAAACAGAAAACACTTTTCTAAGGTAGTTTCGAGCCTGGAAGAAGCCCTTGTACATTTCTACAAAATCGCCCACATATGAAATGAGTGCATAACTGACATGTGTGCTGGTAGAAAATGTAATAACATAAACTATTAGTTAAACAGACCTCTCTTTCGTGTTATTTACTTTAATCTCTTAATAACTTTAAGTAATTAATCGCTTTTCTGATGAGTTAGAGTGGTAGATATATCTGCGCCGTCTGGCACGATAAAAAACACAAAAGAAAAAGAAGCAAAAATATTGTAGATGGTCATTTAGACAGTGCTAAACGTTTTGGATGGGTGGATTGTGCTCTCCATGTCATTAGAAGAGTCTTAATGACACGCTCTGTTTATTGCCGACAGTACTCAATTTAATGAAAGCAGGCAGAAAACATTCGTGGATGAATTGTCTCATCAAGTTTTGACTGGGTCATCACAAGGCGAATACAATTTTTTACGAGGTTAGGGTTCAAAAAGTCAAATATATCATTAAAATCTCATTGTGGGGGTGGTTAAGTTTCGTTATCTCCAAGAACTTGGGTTAATTATTCAAAATGAAGGGAACGAGTTGTGAAAGATTTTGAAACGATTCTTTTTCTCGTAGTCATTTTAGCGCAATCTAATTGCAAGATTGGTCCATGATTTCCCGAGATTACTCATGATTTCATTTCATCTAATTTCACGAAAAATCTATCTTCATAAGTAAATTTCGACTAGGCGGAGAAGTGAAGACTTTAAATTACCAAAGATATTAATTAAAATTTTCGAAAACTAGTATTTTCTCCTATTTTTTTCAGTAAAAAAACCTTGCGCAGTGAAAAGTTTTGTAATAATAAATGAGCAACTTTTTTTTTTTTTTTTTTTTGCGTCTGATGCAGTTTGTTTGGAACTTCCAAGTTACGTATAGAACTTAAATTAATTTACCAGTTTTCTAGCAGATATATATTTATCAGATAGATACTAGATATTATAGCAGATATTTATATTACAATGTTAGACGTTCTTCGATGATTCTAGGAGTATAGGGGCTAGAGACCTCTATCCCCGTGAATTCTCTCTCTACAATTTTTCGATATTGAAGCTCAAATAACCCAATTTTAGACAAACTTCAATGATATTAAGGGAAAGGAAAAAGCTTCGGGTATCAACTCCAGATATACTTTGGAGTTAAAGACTGAAACATTTGCATTCAACATGTGGTAAACCATAATAAGGGTAAGTAATAAAAATCAATCACCCCTTTATTAAAAAACTTCCGCATCCGCCCATGGCTTACACACAAACAATACTTCAAACCTCATTAAGTTTACTAAAAAAATAACTTTTTCACAACACACTCTATTAAACTTTTTTACAAACTATCATCATTGAAAAAATGTATTGATATATGTTTATCTCTACTGTAAAAACTTGCAATTAAAAATAAAGTGTTGGAGGTTCGCTGCTGCATCAAAGTTATCGATGATCTCAGTGCTATTTTATATCGATCATTTTTCGGGATCAAAACCTATTAATTACATAAGATGAATTTAAAATAGTACCACGCTTCTGCTAGTAAATTAACGGAATGACATTATGGAAATAATATTACGTTGGCCAGATGAGACAAAAGAAGAAAAAAAAAGCATCCATCAATTTAGTTTCGACATCGGTCGAACAAACAGGGCAAAGTGAGGGAGGATGGAGAATCCAGTTGCCGTGGCAACCTAGAGCCTACCTCATCCTTCCACACCTACATTTGCCGGATCGGATTGGCTCGCCATTCTCACTCTTCTCCATCAGGTGGTTAGTCAAGTGTCCTGTCCGGCGACTTCCCCTCTTGCCAGATTGTCCTTAGGATTCCCACCAAACTCGGATGGTCCACTGCCAGAAAAATGGCTCCAGGAAGAATTTACCACAGTGAAGTCCGATGGCTTCCCGAATCTACTTCTTCGGGATTGTGTTCTAAATCGTTGTTCCCCTTTTCACCCTTTGACTTGTACGTTAAGATATTTCTGCGTTAAGATTCTTTCGAAACACTAAATGTGTTGTTTTTGAAAGAAGGTTTGGTTGAAGTTTCTCCATGAGTGATTTATGTTGGGGTATTTACGTGTTGAATTTGCCTAGGAATTCTAACTGGTGATAAAAAGAAGATTTGGACATTTGTTTTGATTGACTTTGAAACTGTATTCTAAGTCAGTTTCCTTTTCATCTTTTGACTTGTACGTTAAGATATTTCTGGGTTAAGATTCTCATGGAACACTAAGTGTTGATTTTGAAGGAAGGCTTAGCTTAAGCTTCTCTTTCCGTCATTGCTTTTTGTAAGGATATTTACGTGTTCGCTTTGCCAACTCATCTAAAATCCTTCACCAACTTATCTAACTGATGAAATTGGAAAAACGAGATTTGGACATTTGTTTTGATTGAATTCGGATTTCATTCTAACCTTTTTCTTCATTTGACTTCTACGTTAAGACATTTCAGCGTTAAAATCTCTCGTGTAATACTTAACGGCTGATTTCAAAAGAAGATCTGGTTAGTCTTGATCGTTTTATCTTTTTGTTAAGACAGTTATGAGCTAACTTTGTTTAGCTGATGATTTTGGAAATAGAAGATTAGGATTTTCTTGTTTTGACATTTTAAGTTACGCAATGAAACATTGTATAGCTAGTAATGACAGAAAACGCCAAACGCTGGTTTTGGAAAAACCAGTAAAGGGTTTATTCTTTGTCTATTTGTGTTCTACTTTTGGATTGATCAGAAAAATATAAATTCAAACTCTGAAAGAACTTTTATTTTGTTTTCGTCGTTTTCTTTAATCAAGATATTTCCATTTTAAGACTGCTGAGCTTCAAAAATTCTTTTCAAAAAACCCAAAGGGGGAAAAACATATACTTTCACTTCTACTTGATTAGTGTTGTTTGGCGTCAAGATTTTCCTTGTTAGGATTATCAAAAAACTCGAATCGCTGTTTTGGAACTATGACTAGAATAGACTTCGGAACTAGGATTAGATTGTGCGTTGCTTTGACATTTTAATGCTACATCAAAGTATTTCTAAATTTAAGTTAAGGAGTTATAAATGTTAGTACCGAAAAAAGTATATTCACGATTACCTGTATTCACAGTCTAAGCTCTACGCAAAAAAAAAAAAAAATGATATAGAACTGTCAGATTATTGTCTCTAAAAGAAGATCCTTATGAATTTTCAGGTCATATGCTGGGATATTTATATACAGAGGTTATTAGAATTTCTGAGTTGATTTTTTCAAAAGAATTATTAGAACGATTCATTACTTTAGCGCTCTTTTAGGGAAAGGTATAGATCTCTTTTTCTATTCATGATTACCATGTTCATTCTAAGAAGTAAAGTAATTCTCATATGAAACTATTTTGGACTGAATTAGCTTTTAGTTCTGTCGATAGATTTCAACTTAATCTTTTTTCAAACTCAACTGCATATTTCCAACTAGGATATAATAATCACGACTGAAGGTAGTACATAACATTTGGCAATTGAAGTAAGGAAATACAATTTGCCAATGCAGATACGCTTCAATATCAGCTGATACTGAATCTTCAGCTCATACATGTTCGTATGAATAAATTTTCAGCCTTGCTGCTTTCAGACAATCATTTTCGCAACGCTGTTTTGACTTTTAGTTATCACTGCACTTTGAGTAGTTATATATTTTTAACAAACCTTTTAAGAAAGATATCCATAACTAATAAGAAGTAATAAAACAAAGGGTATGTCAATGTTGCAATCAGCCCCAGCAGTTGACCCTTTTAGAAAATATTAGCTGTTGTTCTTCGGTAGCCATTTTTCTAGCAGAATTTCTTTTGCATGCTTTCTTATTCTCTCGTTGCTCCCACCGATAAATATGTGCTCCAATTTCGCACCCATGTTTTAACTACGGAAAAGCACAAAGAACTATTTTATAAATATTTCTTACCTCATTTTGAGCCCTTGAAAATTTTAGAAGGATTTATAACATAGTAGTGTGAAATCTAAGTAGTGATTTGTGTTGTGTATAAAAATATGGAGAAACCATCACAAAATACTAAGATGATAGCAGTTTATAAGGATGAGCTGGATGAAGATATACCTGCGGGCAAGGTAAGGCATACATTTTTGCGAATTGTATTTTTAAAGTCTTGAACGTATGAAAATTGTCACAAGTCTTACTTTACGCTTGATTAAAAGAGCTGAACTTTATCCGCAATGTGAAGATGATATTGTTGGAAGAGATGTGTTTTTTTAGTGCTAGTTGATACGTGATTTTCATTTTTGTTTTTAACAACAATGGTACAGGTACTGCTTTGCATTTGATAAAAAGTTAAAAGACCAGCTAGTTCACCTTTTATATCGTCGGCACCATGCTAAACTAACGAATGTGAAAAATCGCGTTTTTCAAGTTCGTTTTTTAAGTTCGAATTTTAGAAATAATTAAAATTAAAATGATACCTTCGAACGGTGGTTTTACACTTAAAGATATCTACAAGAGTTTAAAAATTGAAAATAACCAAACACGTCAGGTGGGAAAAAGTTATATGCAATGTTTTTGCTCTCCTGAAAAGTGCCAATTTTCACATTCGTAAGTTTAGCATGGTGGCGACGATATGCTCAGAATTTTATTTACAAGTGTAGTTATTTTTAAAGGTCTACTCCGTTTCAACAGTAAAACACGTTCGGCGGCTAGTCGGTTGCTCTTAAAATGTAAGCGATTTTGCGGCAGAAATGTAACATATGTGGGCAAAAGAAGAAAAAGCGAACGAAAGATACCCGCACATTTTGTTCACTTAATTGAAATAAGTTGGGTAATAAAGCATTAGAATGCTTGAAATTAAATTTAGAAACCTTAGTTTGTGGTTATTGGAAAAAAAAAATAAATAGAAACTGGACGTAACAATACAAACTTAAATGGGAAGAACAAATAATGGAGAAATAATTTATTTAAAAATTGAAACCAAGAGAGATATAGAGCGGGAAAAAACATTAGCTGTGTGTAACAAAATGTAACTCAGAGTTTTTAAAAAAAAGATCTTCCTTTTTCAAAATAAAATTAAAAAAACTATTTTTTACCATACTATTTTTACTAGTCCCAATATTAAAAGAAATGATGATCACACAACTATTTGTTTCATATCACAAAATTAACAATTACAAAATAATAAATGAAAAAAATTAACAATACTAATAAAATAGAATGAAATTCAAATGTTACTCTGGAAATGGAAACAAGAGTAAAGTAAACAGCGCAAGTGAATCTCCACATCTATTTCATCATTATTTCAAGTAAGTACGGGAGTAATTCGGAGGGAAATCTGTCCTGTTACCGCTACTGTTTTTCACCCCAATATTACGAAAAACCACTTGATGACCGAAATTACTTGCTTAATATCACAAAATAAAAGATTGCATAGTTAAAAAGCAATTAGTTAAAACATGAATGACAATTTATGTAAAAAAAGGTAACCTTACCCTGAAACGGCAAATTATGGTAAAGTAAACAGCACAAGCAAACCGCCACATCTTTTTTATCTTCATTTCAAGTAATTACGAGAATAAATTCGGAGGGATATGTGCATTGTGACTCCCGGTATTTTCAGCCCTAATATTAAAAGAAATCATTTGAGGATCACAATTACTTGCTTTATCACAAGCAAAGAAATAACATAAATAAAAAACAATATATTTTTCGTGGGGTTTTAAGTGAAACACGCTAAGTCAAAATTATTCATTTTCAGATTTTTAGTTTATCTTACACACAAAAATGACCTGTTTCTACTGGTGAAACCCACTAAGTCATATCTTTTATTATGCAATGCTATACTAGTGAAACACACTAAGTCGTATAATTCATGATAATTATTGATCAGCGTTTTCGCAAAATCATGTTTTTTGACTTAGTGTGTTTCACTTGTAACCCCACGATATATAAAAATGAATAAAAATAATAATAATAATAAAAATGAAATTAAGTAAAATTGAATTTGAATGTTACTCTGAAAATGCAAATTAGAGTGAAGTAAACAGCACAAAGCGAATCGCCCCAGCTCTTTCATTTTCATTTCGAGTAATTACGGGAGTAATTTGGAGGGATGTATTCCCAATGTTTTCGTCCTTAATACTAAAAGAAATAACTTGAAGATCACAATTACTTGTTAATCACAAGAAAAGAAATTACATAAATAAAAAAACACTAAGCAAAAAAATAATGAATAAAAAAAAAATAAATGGAAAAAATAAAATAAAGTAAAATTAAACTTGCATGTTACTCTAAAAAATGCAAATTAGAGTCAAGTAAACAGCACAAAACGAATCGCCCCATCTCTCATCTTCATTTCGAGTAATTACGTGGGTAATTCCAACAGCTATTAAACGGCGATGGTATTTGAGCAAGTGTTATTCCCTCCCTAACGACAATGACGATTAGAGTAATCCTCATTCTTAAATATTTCATCTTAAAAGAATTTCCGCAGAATGGCTCTAAATTTCATTGAATTAATAAACCATTCAAACTGCGGCGCTTGATTCTTGAAATAGCTTTTCTGCCGGGGGAAGGGGGTGGGTGGGTCAGGGGGTGGAGGAGAATCCGCACGGATCGATTTTTCTCGTGTGTGTGATTGGTTATATTTTACAACACACTTTTCTCCGTGACGTGTGTTTAAAAGAAGCGAGGCAGTGTTATGAATGGCTGATGTTGCGCCATTTTTTATCGTCTGATTTATTCTTTGTGAGTGGGATTAATGCGACCGTTACTGATATGCTTTAGAATGATCTGTACTTTATAAGTGATTTAGCTGCACTAAAACGGCATAAAATACTTCGTGTCCCTTTTTTTGTTTTTGTTGTGGAGTACATTCACAATTATATAATAATACCCTTATGCTTCACTAAAAATGTCAAATTTAGACAATATTCATGATTGCGAACAAGGCATTAATTTAAATGCGGTAAAAGAACACTAGCACTTTCATTTGTTTTCAATCTTGTCTTTAAAAAGTTGTCTTTTCAATTCCCTAATTATGATTTACATGAAATATTTGGAGGAAAAAAAAACACTTCCTTTCATTGCTCATGAAATTAATTATCAACGATTGCGAGTTGCCTTGTTTCTGGCCAATTTGGTGCTATTTATTAACACCCAAACAGTTTCAGCAATTTTTCATGTCAAGTTCCTAGATTCTTCAGCGTGATTCCCGAAAATTGTAGTCTGTATCCCTCCCTCCATAATTTTTTAATGACGTAATAAACTGTGTCCAATAGTGCCATTTGTTTCTTTCTTTTTTTCTTTGAAAAATAAAGAGTAGAAAACTTATTTTCTAATCTTGCCAGGAGAATGCTTTAGAAAAAGTCTTCTAGATTGGAGTCAAATTTACTGAAAATATTTAAGTGATACAAAAATACTCCTATTTGCGAAACATTCTCAATGTTTCCGGTCTTGCTGTCCCAAAGGGGACTCTTAGGAGTCATTCATGTTTTAAAAATAGTTTAACCAAGTTAAACTATGTTGATAATTTTTGTATTTTTAAATTTCACAAACTTTTTATCATTTACTGTCGCGACTTAGATATTTTCAAGATGTCGTTGTATAATTTTAAGTCAAGATGCTTTAACCCTTTAAGCGGTCAATTATTTTACCAGAAATGCTACCAAAAAATGCATTTTTTTTATTGCATAAAGTTAAGTACTAGGGATGCACCGATAAGAAAATTGGCCGATTACCGATTACCGATTAATCGGCTGTTGATAATCGGTCGATTAATCGGCTGAACCGATTAATGATAAGGAAGATTGTTTTTAATACGACCAATTTCACCGTCACTGTTTTTTTTTTCTTACTTTTACAAATCTTAGTTTAGAAATAGTACGTAATTTATTTCTGAGATTCTTTTTTTTTTCATTTTCCTACTTTTCCCAAAATGATACCAAAATTTTATCGAATGTCATAGAACCAATTTTCAAATCTTGTCAATAATGTTACATTAACACATTGTTAATTATGTTAACTAGAGATAAAATTTAAAAAAGGGTGGGTGGGGGAGGGGAGTCTGTGGTGAGCACTGCAATTTAGGGGTACTTTTAATTGAACTTTTCAATTATTAGTAGCAATTTAATTCAAGACTTTTACTCTTTGAAAGTTAGAGGTTATCTAAAAGCACTATGCTAAAGAGAAAAGCATCGACACATGAAAAGCGTTGCAAAATCGTGTATGTGTATAATTATTCAAAATAGGAGAATTAAATTTATTTAAAACTTCGTATCGACTGTGTGAGGATAATCATTACTATTAATAAAATTATTAATCATAATTTCTTAGTAAAGGTGTACTTTAAGAGTAATATTAAAAAATAAATAAAATCCGCCGATTAATCGGCCTGATTTTACCGATTATTAATAATCGGCAAAGTGGCCGATTATGGCCGATTAATCTGTGCATCCCTATTAAGTACCATACTTAACAGTATAAGAATATTAAGAATTTTTTATTTATTTTTTTTCCATTTTCAATGCTTTTACAAATTTTTTTATTTTACAATTTTGGTCACAAAACCCCAAAATGTTTGCTTTTTTCAAATACATGCTGCATGCAGTAAAGAATGGTTTACAAATTATGCAAAAATTTCTCTAACACTTACTGTGAATTTTGAGGTTTACGATTTTCCAAACAGTTCGGGCAAACCAGAAAAGGAAATCTGAAAATATCGATGCCCGTACGCCGTACGGGCAAACCAGATGAGGCCAACTTCGGGTTGCACGTACACTGTACGGGCAAACCGCTTAAAGGGTTAACATTTTGAAGGTATAATTTGTTTTTATTGACTTTATTTTTTTATTTTGCACAGCAATTAGATTTTTTCTATAGAGTGAAATATTGTTCAAATACATAAATAAAAATAACCGGAATGGCTCAAAGTTGCCCTAAATGCCTGGATTGCACATTTCTGTTAAAAATGATGGTAGAGCTGCTTTATTTATTCATTTGGTGGAAGTTACAAATAACGTCAAGGTATTCGGAATTGGCTTATATTTAGCACAGTTCAATTCGTTCTTGGGGTAAAGTCAGTACAAAAGAAATTGCTTTTAAAAATGCAATAAACGAAACCACTTAGCAATTCTGTACACTGCAAAAAATGAATGTTGTTTTTACAGTATAATACAATTAATTTTATAGTAATTTTACAGTAATATACTTTAAACTTGCCAATTCTACAGTACTAAACTAAAATTGCTAGTTTACAGTAATAAACTGTAAAATTGTTAGTTTACAGTAATAAACTGTAAAATTGCTAGTTTACAGTAATAAACTGTAAGATTGCTAGTTTACAGTAATAAACTGTAAGATTGCTAGTTTACAGTAATAAACTGTAAGATTGCTAGTTTACAGTAATAAACTGTAAGATTGCTAGTTTACAGTAATAAACTGTAAGATTGCTAGTTTACAGTAATAAACTGTAAGATTGCTAGTTTACAGTAATAAACTGTAAGATTGTTAGTTTACAGTAATAAACTGTAAAATTGCTAGTTTACAGTAATAAACTGTAAAATTGCTAGTTTACAGTAATAAACTGTAAAATTGCTAGTTTACAGTAATAAACTGTAAAATTGCTAGTTTACAGTAATAAACTGTAAAATTGCTAGTTTACAGTAATAAACTGTAAAATTGCTAGTTTACAGTAATAAACTGTAAAATTGCTAGTTTACAGTAATAAACTGTAAAATTGCTAGTTTATAGTAATAAACTGTAAAATTGCTAGTTTACAGTAATAAACTGTAAAATTGCTAGTTTACAGTAATAAACTGTGAAATTGCTAGTTTACAGTAATAAACTGTAAAACTGCTAATTTTATAGTAATAAACTGTAAAATAGCTAGTTTTACACTTTATTACTGTACTTTTACAGTTTCAAATTGGAACCTCTTTTCTGTAAAAACAACATATTTTTTGCAGTGTACGTATTTAAAAAAAAAAAAGCCTTGTTTTAATCTTTTTCAAAAACCTGAGCTTTACCAATAACATAAAAGGGACCTCGAACTAAGAAACAGACCCCATCCCCCAGATACCCTTAAACCACCGTTTATTCATTCAATTAACAAAAAGCTACGTCCCCATCCTCAATTAACATCAAAAGCAACACACATTGGATGCCTCAAAACAGTCATATTTCTTCCTTCCTCAAGATTGATAGTGCAATATTCTGCTCTCTGCAGACTCTTGGCTGCCGGTGGTTGGAACATCATTTATAATTCCGCGTGACCTCTACTGCAGAGAAGCTGACCACGTGACGGAAGAATAATGCATTGCACAAAATACGTAAACGGACTAATTCCCCAGATAAAGATGTTTAGTCGTTTGAAAGAGTTGGTAATTTATCAGAATTGAAGAAAGTGTTGATGTTCGGATCGCACTCAAGAGCAATTGATCAACAAAGAAGCGAGGTGTAAGTGAGAAAATTCAAAATGGGAGATAACTGGTGAAAATGGCAGAGGAGGCTGTCGTCTGTCTCGGCCTTTTGGCTGAGATCAAAGTGTTATGTCGTCTGTTTTGAGGCAATAAATGGAAGGAACAGTAATCCTGGTAGATGCTGTTACTCAGCATGATAAAAAATAATTTCTGTGAAAGTCGACATAGCTCAAGTAGCATAATCTCATCGGTCGATCATCGGCCATTCATTGAAATCCGATGAAATTCTCATCGACCGATGATCGGATTCGATGAGTTCTTATCGGGAATTGCTCCAATATGTCTCATCGGCCAAACAGAATCCGAGCAGCAAAAATCCGATGAGTTTTGCTCGAAATACGAATTTGGAGCAATTTACGAGCAGTGCAGTCCCGTGCGGATGAATTTAGGATCAATTTTGGATGCTCGGCTCATTTTCATCGGAAAAGTTGATCGGTAGGATATCGCTTTCCGATGAAAAGTAGCTCATCGAAAACCGTTCTCGGATACTGATCGGAACGATGTCATGGTGCGTTACGGGATCAGTTTACGAGGAG
The DNA here is from genome assembly GCA_038373865.1 of Uloborus plumipes. NCBI lineage: Eukaryota > Metazoa > Arthropoda > Arachnida > Araneae > Uloboridae > Uloborus > Uloborus plumipes. Next base: position 24,647 of record JAXGGA010004324.1, read on the forward strand.
TTCGATGATCGGCAGAGCAAAATCCGATGAGTTGATGCTACTTGGGAGGTTTGGTGTTTGGTCATCTAATTTTCGCTTGCATATACAGTGGCCGCTGCTTATATGAACCACGTTTGTCCTCAGCAGTTTTGATTCACTAAAGCGGATGATACAATTAATCGGCTGTATCAATAGAGCTAATGTTCTGTTTTGAGTTTTGATTCTTTAAAGTGGCTGATTCATTTTTCCACTGATACAATTAACCGTTGTATGCTGAATTTTTCACCTTTCAATTCACACTTGAAGTTAAGTTTGTTTCAAAGAGACTGCTTTGAAAAGTTTTATCAACAAAATCACGCAGCAATTCTATACGAACAAGGAGAGGAAATTCCCTCAAGAGTAACAATCCAATATAGTACAAAAGAAGTTTACATTTTATAGATTTTTTCTTATCTTCCTTTTTCTCCTTTTTTTTTTATTTTCCCCTCTTTTAGAATTAAGGTTCAGTTTAACACTTTTCTAATGGCTTTTTCTGCTCCACATCAAGTCATCGTGGTTTGGTTCCTAATTTACCTCACACCTTTTTAAAGAATTTTTACTGATTTTCTGGTAAAGAGAGAAGAGAGAGAGATAGAGAATTTTCAAACTATTTATTCTACTATCGATACTGTAAGCTTACCGATTAACATTTTTCTCTGTGAAACAAAGCGGAAAGTTGCATATCATTACCCTTTACAAATTACCCTTTTTCATGGAAGCAATAATACAGCATCAAAAACCAAAATGATCATAATATTTTTAATTAGCCAAATTGATGTTGCGTAGTCTTTCGGCAGTTAGTTGTCCGGCCTGTAGCCTGCCATTTCTCACGATGGAATCACCTAAACGTCAGAAATATTTCTTATTACTTCTACGTCTCGTTTCGTCTTTCTTGCTTTCGGAAGATAAATTCTCTAATATTCCTCTTCTACCGAAATTCCTGCAATGATGGTTCGAATTCTTATCATTTATGTTCCACGTGACCTTCGTGAAAGAAATTTCCTTTTATTTGATTCTCTTTTCTTCTACGTCATGGGCAAACTCGCAAATTGGCCACCAGGAGATGGCCGATTTAGGGGCTCCATTTGTTTATTGTTAGCGTATTCGATGGCTATAAATTTAGATTGTATCTTGTGAATAAAGTAACTTGCCGAACTTTCGGAGTAGGAATAGAAAGAGAAGATATAGATGGCTGCTCTTCTCTGAGAAGTGTTCTGTTTCACAAGAAAGAATCTATTATGTACTATTTGTCGTAACTTGAATGCAGGCTATTTGTTCAGGCGAAGATTAGTTTGTGGAGGGGGAAAATCTAGTGAAGGAAGAGATATTGAAACTTTTTAGTTGTAAAAGTATTGCGCATATATTTGAAAATTTAAGTTTACCGATCTATTGCAACGGATGAATGATAATAAAATATTTATTCAAATGACAAAACTATTTTTACTATGGTTAGGATAAACCTAATCTGTTAGCATTGCGAAGGTTACGCAGATCCAAACTACAGCATCACCCCGCAGCAAGGTTTGGTTTGTCTCAACTTTTGTGTGGTCGTAAACATAGGTAAAACTTGCTGCATGTGCTCCAAATATACTTATATTTTAATGATTGATTCGAAAAAAATGAGTTTGACTCAATGATTTTGTTTTCCTTTAATTAAGCCTTTTCCAACACAAGGACCTGTAAAGAGCATAGTTGCTATTTTTTTTTTACTATTTTTCAGTACTTATAAGATTTAATTTTAAATAACACTTAGGATATAAAGTTTTGGAAATCTTAAGTGTTTTAAAAGTTGGAGTTGCAGTGTAAATCTGCCGATTTCTACGAACTTCTTGATTGAAAAGTTTAGCTTTTAACGTTTCATCATGTTATTGCTGAATAAACATCGGCGTTCCTAAAAACACCTTACACGGATTCAAGAATCTTTTTTTGCAAAACCTATGTCTCTTAAATAACAAGCAAAGAAATGTGTGATCTTTCATGTTTTATTTTTTTAATTGTACGTATTGGCGCACTTACAAGTCTCGGAGCGCCCGTCACGATGCATTTTTTGGGGCCCCTTGCAGATGACCAGTACTGCACAAAATCAGGGCCCTTGCGAGGTAAATAAGAATGTGAGGGGGTAGGGACAGGATGTACACACACACACACACACACACACACACACATATATATATATATATATAAGTTTTGCTTCTTCGTGGAAGAAATTATTCCTACACTCTTTGCCACGCAACGGAGAATATGAATATATTCGATATTATTATCACTCTTTCTGTAATTAATAACAGCCACTGAACGTGAAATACGACAAAGAAAATTTTTTTTTCTACCAGTGTATTCAAAGTAGCGTAACACCAAACTTGATGGCGGAATGTGATGTTGACACGCGTCATCAAGTACCTCTTAATCCAAGCGCGTTGCCCCACTCCCCAAAGAGGTAGAATTCCTTCCACTCCAGTGGCCTGCTGGTGCTTGGTTTCTTTTTTTCCTCAGGTCCATAAAGTTCTGCAAACTCTCTGCCCTTTGTCTCTCGGTTGGGCATGGAAAGAAACCCACCAGGATGCTTGAGGTCTCTCAACCGAATATTTTAGTGGATGCTCATTCTGATGCAAATGGATATCCCTCGAACTCTGTACACGTACTTTCGTTAATTAACTTAACCCGAAGAAAATGTTTTAGCAAATTTGTTCTCGTCATGTATTTTGTCGTCGCAAGGTTTGATGGTCATTGGATAATGCTTGTGATCAAGTATTTGCTGATTAAAAGTTTTCCACTGAATTAATTCGTTTTGGTCAGGTTGTTCATAAAGAACAGAAGGGAAAAGAAATTTATTTAGTCTCATACATAGAATTGGCTCCAAAGAGAGGCCAAATAGCGGACTCTACACCAAATGAGGGTATAGTTGGAAAAATGAAGCAGTCCACCCTAAATTGCCAGCCTAGCTGGTGCAAGACAGCAGCAACAACAACAACAAAAACAACGAGTCTTTTATTATCTCTAACACTTCACTGATTCTACTAAATGGGGTCGAAATTGCATTTTCTAATATCTCTTGTCCAACCGTGGTAAAATGATGAAATCTGAGTAGTTTTAGAGCGTTAAGTAATTAAAACTAACCCTTACAATAGTTTTTCGTTTATCCATTGGGCACTGACAAATTAGCTGATTGATTTTGCATATTTCTTGCTTTTATTTGCGCGTATTGAGGTTGTTTATTATTTTAAGGGAAATATACATGTTTAGAATCCATAATTTATTATTCAATTGTAATACATTAAGTTTTTACTGTGTGAGAAAAGGATAATATAAAAAGAGGGAGAATATTAATTCCACAAAATCTTTCTTCTGAAAGCTAAAATTGAAAATTCATTCACAAATATAATGAGCTAAACAAATTGGTGTGTGATGTGTTTTTGTATTTATGCCGTACTTCAGGCAGATATGTATATTAATATCGATTTCGTCTACATGTGTAAAGAAATAACAAAGTGGTTACTATTTTGTGGAGTAAAGTTTTTTTTTTTTTTTTGAATTCTTCCGCTATTACTAGCAATGAAAGGTTTTTGTAAAATTTTAATGTGGGATAATTTCAGAGAAATTTTCTCAGTACCTAAATTGTGTGAAAGTTTGGTAAAACTTAAGCCTAATTTACTAGGTGCCAAGTAAATAAACTGCAGATGCATAACTTTTCAATAGCCATGGAGGAGTTGTACTCAGCTAGTTTATTGCTCTTAACAGATTATGTAATTTGAATTGTATTAAACAGTTAGTGAAAAAAGAAATTACTGCTTTTACAGTACTAAGAGAAAAATTAAAATATAATTATAAATGAATATTACACACGTGTGGTGGGGGTCTAATTTTTCGTTACTTCCCTCCTTTTCGGGTATATGTAATTGAAAATTGGTATAAAACGACGAAAATACACGGTAAATCGGAGAGTACCCCCTAAAAGCTTTCATGCACTCTTTAGAAAATGTTCAAAGGAATTGAAATGAGACTATTTTATGCATGATTTTCGAATTCATTATCGATTTTAAAATGAATGGGCTATTCAAAAGCATGACCTCAAAGCAATTAAAGTATCTTTAGCATTGTACAATGTACAGCTAACTCATACTGTGAGAGCCGACAGTTCAGTAGCTTTCAAATAATAATGTTGCAGTTGTATGTTTGTCAAGATGTTTTTTGTATTATTCCCTTTCTTGGGGGCTTACATCCTTTTTGAACCTATTTCACAATTAATCTTAATTTTGGTTGCCACGTAATAGCAAAATGTTTACAAAGGGGAAAAAACACTCGTACACAAATTTACTTTCCTACATACTCATATTGTACGTGTATTATACACAATTCAGGTCCACCATCTTAGAAGGTGGATTTTTTTTTACTCTATTAGGGATTTTAGAACGCCTTTAGATTTTATTTCTTTTCTTTTGAATTTTTCTAGCCTATGCGTTTGTTTTATCGCATTAAAACTTTCCCTGTAAACTAATTCTCCGATATAAAGCGCGTTTCTCATCGTTACATGAAAATTTACAATCTTCAAAAACAGAACATCTAGCTTCGCACATTTTGCGATAAATTGGTACCCCTCCATTAACTTCCATTTATGAATTCCTCCTGCGTAAATAAGTTTTTCCTCATTCTTTTTTACTGTGTTTTGTTTCAATCAAAAATAAAGATTAAATATATTTCATCAAATTAAATCTATCTGTGTTCGTTATAGACTCTTTAGAATAGTAACACTTTTATCGCTTACTTGTTCATGGAAAACTTCCAAGTGGTTGAAAAAATCTTGATTTTTTTTTCTTAGTATTGATTGTTTTTTCGCGGATGAATTTCGGAACTTTCCCCCGAAAAGTACTGAAACGGTTCCATAAATATATTAGTGAGTGCATGATAAAAAAGATAATACTTTATAAAGTTTATCTTTCAGAGATCATTGAACGATTGTGTCCAATTTGAACTATGTTGAATGAATTTTATCGTCGTAAGTGACCGCTAAGCTGTGAGATTTACCATAACATTTTCTGCACGTTTGACTTCGACCCTATTTTGATAAAACAACTCTTAAAATCAATAGTTCAGTATAAAAGTTTCTAAGGGTTTTGATTTTGATAATGCATCCTGCATTGCTTAAACGTAGTGTGAAAGCTAAAAGCATAACCAAGCTAGAACAGGTTTCTGATTTTTTTGGGAATCATTACAAAGAAGGTAAACTATTTACAGCGGCTACCATGTTTTTAAACATTTTTTAGATGATCCATATTTTAGACAAAGCAAGCGTTTACAAACACACACACACAACATAAACTAAATGTGTGTTATGTAAATATTTACATGCAAGAAATTTTTCTTTCGAAATTTGAGAAGAACAAATTATTGAACATCATCTTAGTTCCAACGAATATTTATTAGAATTTATAAGTTTGCAATGCTTCTGTTTAAATAACATAGCTTAAAAATATCTGAAAATAAGAATGCTCTACGTTTTGATGAGAGGAAGGAAAAAATATTAACCCATTTATGCCCAGTAGCCTAAAAACGGGACGCTTGTTAGTTACTGCATACAAAAACTTGTAATGGGTATATCATTTTGCTCTAAAGCTGTTTTTCTCAAGTTAAATCCTCCTTCTTCTTGAGAAAACCAGTTAGAGCCACTATTTTGACATCAGAGTTTATTTATCGACAGCTATTTTCAGACAAATCAGTTAAGCAACGATCCAGCGTGGGTAGCCACAGAAAGTAATTTTTTTTTGCGAACGTATTTTTCATAAAATTAAACTTTTTAAAAATGATTTGCTTAAAATTGATCACAGATTCCTTTTGTAATGTTACTTTGTAAAAGTAAAATCGCGTAAAATCGTATTTTGCTCACATATCTGCAAAATATCCCATAAACAGGACGTTAAATAACTTGATAAATATGGCAACGGCGAACTATTTTAAGCCTAAAATGTATGTAAACCATTCCAAGTAAGAGTCTCAAGCAGATAAAAATTTCCTAGCATTCTTTTCTAAAAATTTCTTTCAGAGTTAGTAGCACTTTTACCTGAAGCAGTTTTCTGAATTGTGCACAGCTAGTGCAACACTCTTTTTCATTTATCTCTCTGCACAAAAACCTACCCACGTGGAAATATCCGTCTGAAACTCCAGTAATTTCTCTACGTAACTAACTTTCTTCTAAATCTACCCTTATTTGCTTTTCAATTTTCAGAAGAAATACGGGTATTAAAGAAGTTTTTTTCCTCTGAAATCTCTGAGGATCGTTTCAAATTCTCTAAGTTAAAGTAGTCCCATGAGCTCCATTAATATAAAATTGGGTACTGCAGCTAAAGAAAACTTATCTTGGAGCTAAAGGAAACTTATTGCATTTAAAGAAAATTGGCTTAATGATTTTGTTTGTCCAATTTCGATTGGGATAAGTGCACTTCTTGTGCTAGCATGCACTTCACAATCATTAGAATATTACGGTATATAGTGCGGCTTTCATAAGTTGTGGACTGACATTGACAATGATTACTTCTTTTGGGACAATCGGTGGTGACCAGAATTTAATTTTGGGAGTATATATTTTCATTGTAATAAAATAAATCAGTATTTCTGTTTTGAATTACCACTTAGAAAAATCTAACGCAAACTTATACTAGTCATACCTGTTTTATTTAGAATACTTTTAGCATTAATGTAATTTTAATCTAGTCAAAAAATTACAAAAGTAAATCTAATTCAAAAAAGACGAAAGTATAAAAGGATTATAATAAGAGCCTGGGTTATATACAAACGCATATGGGTATAAGCGGTTGCATGTTTTGCTCATTTTGAAGTAAGTTGCATATAAAATCATAAAATTGGCACTTGTTTCTACTAACTTATACTACTGCCATTCATCCTGAAAATTTCCGATCAAGAGAAAAAAATCTTGAGATGTGCATGTATCCCTTTACACCACGTTTGGGATCGTCGGGGGAGGGGGGGGGATAAGGCAGGGTAGTAAGTGCTCAGTTGAGTTAGTCTACTGTAGTAGTAGATTTGCAAAATTATACCAGCGCAAATCTGAGCCAATAATTTGCCTTTTACACTAAATTCCCAGAAATGAAGAAAGCATTGTCAACGTATCAACTCATCAGAGTCATACTGTGCATCCTTTCACATAATGCTATTGAATTATTATTATGTTACGCACTGAGATTAGAGGATTTTCCACCACCCCCCAATAGCCCTTGATTTGAACCCTAGTGCCAATCGTTATTTGGTAATTTATAGTCAATTAAGGATTTTTATACACCCCTCTTTCCAGAAGGTAAATTCTGGCTGTGACAGTGTTAAGGTAAAAAATAACCATCAAACTTTTTAAATGGTGAGTAAGTTTATGCTATGCGTATGACAAACAACAGCCAAACTTTATTGTAAAAGTGCTTGTTTATATTCCTGCATTTAGACTGTTTTTTTTTTCTGTTTACCCTGAAGATGTTTATTTTATTACTGAAAGTATGTAGTTTATAAAAAAATTCGTTAATTATTCGCAAAAGAACACTGGATAATATTTAATAAAACAACAAACTTAGTGCTGATTGTTCAGGTCAATTCTTATGTTTTTCATAAACTACAAGAATAAGTTCTATAATTTAATCAGCACTCTGTATTCCATGCATTGTAACATATTTATCAAAACTAGTATTCCTAAAATTTTAAACAAATTTTTATACATGCAAAAAAGTAAAACATTTATGCCTGCGACGTCATTGCAATACATTCAATAACATTGAAAAATGTTTTGTAATGCTTTGTAATCTTTTACATTAAACGCTTTGTAAAACAAATTTATCTGCATTTGGCTTAACTACTGTTATTGAAACCGAATTTTAAATCGAGAACTAAATAGCCACGCACTACTTTCCCTTTATTTAATGTAAAATGATTCATAGATTTTATATTTTACTGCACAGCATTTGCGTATTATGTATAGTTCGGTATTGTGTCAATGGTTATATTAAAACTTTTGAAAGTTTTTCGGTTCTTGAGATGCCGAAACTTAAATGAAAATATCCTAATAACGTACGGAAAAAAATATTGCTCCAAGAATCAGAAAACAGATCAAATGCAAATTTTCATTTATTTTCTCTTCTTTGTTTCGAACATAAAAGAGCAATACAGAAAGAACTAGGTGACCCGTGCGGAATTCCGCAAAAAAAAAAAAAAAAAAAACTCTAAACTTAAAATTTAATACGACAATTTTTATTGGCTTCATTTGCACAACATCGCCATCTACTGCCGTCGTTCTGACAACTTTTCAAAGAGATCAAAGACACGTTCACTTTTACAACTACTACAAAAGTGATACCCTATATTAAAATCATATACCCAAGGCTACTACTAAACTAAATACTAACGTTATCGTAAAACTACCATAGTATTTTGAAACAATAAAAGTAACAATTAAGGTTTACCGAGCTAAGCCTTGGCTTGAAATGTCGCATTTAAAATTGATTTGAACAACAATGTAACGATTTTGACAGTTGAGCAAAAAAATTAACTTTTTCAAACTTCAATCGCTTATAAGTCGCTTAAACGTGGATTTTCGAGATTCTCGTTACGCGGCGCAAGCGGAGAAACGTTCTAAAGAACGCATTTTTTTTAATCTTTCGAATGAAATAAAAATGGAGACGATACGACAATTATTTCGCTAGATAGAGTCAATTTTGTGCCCAAAAATTGAAGTTCGAATAAAAAACGAACCGACACTTTTTAGAGGGTGGGTCTAATTTTCGTCAATAGCCCGCGGGATAAGCTTCAAAATCATAAATTTTCTTGCAATTCGATAAAGAAATGAGCGAGTTTCGACCGGGTATAGGATTCGGCTTAGAGAAATAATATATGGAGATTCTAGATTTTCTGAAGCGGGAAATATTATTTTCCTTCAATTCCCGCCGTTTGACAAGAAAAGTTTTTCCAGTTAATGTATTTTATGACATCTTTCGCCTCAGCGTTTGGTGGAGTCAGAAAATTAGATGCTCCCGGAAAAGGATCAATATCGGGAGAAATTGGAGGGAACGATTCCAGATTCTTACATAAATGTCAAAATCGATACTTTTCATCAAAATGATGAGAGAATTGGGAGTGTAAGTAAGAAGGAAACAAAAGATTCTTCAAAGCTGAAGCTTGAAATAGAATATTATTTTTGATTATTTTAAATTCACTCGCGCATCTCAGTTCACGAAAGTTTTGAAAAGAAGAAACTTCAGGAAATATTTGATTAGGGGCTTAGAATAAATTAAAAACTGAGCAGTAAGTATTATTTCAGAACTTTAATGAATAAATAAATCAGTTGTAATCAAGCTTGAATCGATGATCAAAGCAAGTCATTCTCTCTAAATTCTGTTGAAGAAAAATGAATATTGGGGCGTTTGGTGTCAAAACTAACTCATTCCATGAATTTTCAAAAGTTTTTTTTTTAATTTGCATAATTTGTTACTTTTTTCTCGCACGCTACAAAGCGATTTGTAACGAATTTCTCTGTAACAGTTCAGAAACAGCAGTCAAATTTCGCTTTAAAAAAAAAATTGCTCAATTATTCAATCCATGCTTTGCTACTATAAAATTGAACGGGTAATGGCAACAACATTCTTACAGTAAATTTCTTAATTTGGTCACATTTTCGATTGTACAAACTAGTACATGACATAAAAAAGAGCAAACATATCAATTTAATTGGAATTTTTATAAAAAATAAAAATAAAATAAGACCATTTATTTCAAAGGGAAAAGCAAATCAAATTATTTTAATGTTCTAAATAATTAGACAATGCTTTTCATGAAAAAACATAAATGTTTTTTAAGTGAGAAAAGAAACTATTTTTGAAAAAAAAATGAACAAATCATGAGATGATTTCGTTTGCCTATCTTGTCATATTCTCAAAGCAACACTAAGCTGGTTTTAATACTAAACGCTCCATATAGCCTCACATCTTCCTTTACGTTCATCAAATAATGTACATATTTATGATAAACTGTAGCAAGCTCATAATTAGGGATGCACCGATAAGCAAATTGGCCGATAACAGATTACCGATTAATCGGTTGTTGATGATCGGCCGATTAATCGGCTCAGCCGATTAATGATAAGGATGATTGTTTTTAATACTACCAATTTTACCATCATTGTTTTTTCTCTCTTATACAATTCCGAGTTTAGAAATAGTAAGTAATTTATTTCCCAGAGAAGATTTTTTTTCCATTTTCCCAATTTTCACAAAATAATTTCAATATTTTATCAAATTTCTTAGAACCAATTTTCATTACATTCACACATTGTTAATTATGTTAATTGGACATAAAAATTCAGAAAAAGGGGAAGGGAGTCTGTACTCCAATTTAGGAGTACTTTTAATTTAAATTTTTTAGTAATTAGTAGCAATTTAATTCAAGACTTTTATTCTTTGTGAAAATTAGAGATCATCCAAAACATTGTACTAAGGAGGAAACTGTCACCACATGAAAAATGTTGCAACATTGTCTATGTTTATTTATTCAAAGTAGGAGAATTAATTTATTAAAAACTTTATATCAACTGTGGGGATTATTAGTACTGTTAATAAAATTATTCATCGCAGTTTCTTTGTGCATGTATGCTTTAAGAATAAAATTAAAAAAAATATTTTTTTGGCGATTAATCGGCCCGATTTTGCCGATTATTAATAATCGGCAAAGTGGCCGATTAATCGGTACTGCCGATTAATCGGCATCCCTACTCATAATAAACACTATAACTGTGCACCATTATAATAAACTACAGCCCCCTGCCAAGGCCTCCCTTGCTCGCTATCGCTCCCCAACCTCAGGGAACAGTACGCAATTCCCTACTGAGAATGAAGAATTACACCTTATATAGAGTTATGCCATCATTCTTCTAGGGGTGTGATGTGCGCGCATGTAGTTAATAAATCAAGATACATGTTTTCTTCCGCATAAATTTCTTTTGAACTCATTTTCAAATACAGTGAACTCTCACTTGTACAGCGCCTCATTTATACACCTTTTTCACTTATACGATAATTTTAAATGGTTCCAGCACCTTCCATAGCAAAATAATGGTAGTATCATTCGTTTATGCGTCACTCGAAAGATAAATCTTTCACTTATAAGCCGAATTTTCAGTAAAATGTCAAAAATAAAATTTATTGTGTTTAAAGTAAGCATTTTTCTTTACTTTCCTCTTTAATCTTTCGCCTTTATTGCTCACGGAAGGTATTTTTTCCGCATGAACTAGAGTTTGGAGAGGGACAATTATCTATTATGGATCGTTTTAAAGGGAACAGTTTGTAATTAGGTATGCTACAATTTTCGTTTTCTCATTATCATTATAGTTACGTTACAGTAATTGCCAAACCGTAGTAAAATGTCCCTTTTGTATAGAATTATTCTTATTCATTCTCTCATTAGAACCTATATTGCGTTTCAGTCCTTTAAATAGGCTTATTTACTTACGTCTGTCTCACTTATGCACCCTTTTTCTGTTGGTCCCTTGGGCCAGCGCGTAAGTGAGAGTTCACTGTACTGTTTTTTTTTTAAATATAAAATCAAGTCCACAGTTGAAGAGCATGTCAGTTGACCTTCTTTTTACTCAAATTTTAACTAAAAATAATAAAACCGTCAAAATAATCCCTATTTGAGGTCCGAAGGTAAAAAAAAAAAAATATTTTTATTCACTTTTGATATTTCAGCTGTTATCTTTAAGCATGGGCGCAGACAGGGGGTTGCAAGGAAGGGGGGGGGGGGGGGTGTTAAAGAGCCATTTGGCTCTTTAAAAAAAATAGCAATAGAAAAGTGGTATTATTTAGTTATGTATGCACTTATTTTGTTTGTTCTTGCAACAGGAAAAAAAATACTATTATTTATGTCAAATAAATAAAATTGAACTAACTAAAAAGGATAAACTAAAAAATGAAAACGAAACATAAATAAATAAGGAATTAAATTACAAACAAATAAACAAAAACTGAAATAATTAACTACAAAATATCAGTAAAAATGCAAATAATTAAATAATTTATTTAAAAAAATAATAAAAATAAAAAAATAATTCATTTAAAAAATTAATAAAAATAATTCATATATATATATGTGCTGATTTTCATGCGGGTGAGCCTCCCTGTGTATGATGCTGTTGACGCCCATGTTTCATTTTTTTCCTTTTTCCTAAATTGTATAAAGGATTCAAAAAAAGATGACGAAAAAGCGCTTGAGCATGTTATGTCGCTAGTTGTGCGACTTGCTTCATAAAGCAAAGAATAACATTGGATGAACGGAGCGATATTCCCAGCAAGATTTCATTTTCTTTCAGCACGTCCCCTCTACACCTCCTCCTGTCTCTTTTATTTTTTCTTTTTTTTCTGCCTCGCCCTTGACAGATATTGTGTAACAAGTGATGCAAAACCGCTTTCTTTGGCGAAAGAATAATAGCAAAAACACTTGTTTGCCGTGGAACAACCTTGTAGTACATGATTCACCAATCATTATGATAAAAATCTGAATTTTTTAGATGTTCCGCAACTATTTTTTGTTTTCCGGCTTTTTTTCAAAGCAAAATGCATAAACAGTTAAACCTTATTACAAAATGCGATCTCTCTGTTTGAAATTAACTTACTATGATGCATTCTGTTAGCAGTTACTCAGGTGATTATTAGTAGACGTGCTTACTGCAAAAATGCAAATTATTTTTCCAAAAAGTCAGTAATACTAGAAAATATATTTTTGCAAAAAAAAAAAAAAAAAGAGAAAAAACTGGAATCTAAATCTATTCTACCTTTTTGTTCTAGGAAATGGAAAACCAGAAATAAGTAAAAGGCAAAATAAACGATTAAAATTAGCAGTTAACGGCAGTGATAGTTAGTTTATTGCTTGGTCTGTCTGACTCATTAAGTTTGATGGTAATTACTTTCAATTGTAACAAGAAGTTCTGTCAAGAACTAAACGAGCCTACTTTCCCGTACATTGACATCGGCATTCTAGCATCTGATCATTATTCTCTTGATTATCTGAGACTGAAAATTATGTCAAACATACCTTTTTAGCACTTAAAGCTGATTTCTAAAAGCAAAACATACCCTTCTCATCAGATGAAATAGACACGTAAAAAGTAAATAAACGAATAAATAAAGTTTTGTCGCACCTTTTAAAGAATGTAACTGTTACAGTTCTTCCGTAGAAAAAATCCTCAATCGTTTTTTAATAAATAAATAAATAAAAGTACAAAGAGCATCAAAACACATTTTATCAAACGAAGAAAAAAAAAAGAAAAAGAAAAAACTCGTCCGTTAATAAAATGTCTCGAATTTCACTTTTAATCCGTTGCCAGTTGTTAAATATAATATAAATAAAGAATAAAATGCTCTCGTGAATGAAAAATTTTTGTTCAAAAAAAATCGTCAGCCAAAAAAGAAAAAAAAATAACAACAATAAAAAAATAAAACAAATGAATGAATAAACAAAAAATCGTCTGCACAGTCAGTCATTTTTTTTTCTGAGCCTGCATGTCAGCCATGTTTGCGGAGTCGGTCAGAAGAGTCCTCACAGAAGATTATTCAGAAAAGTACTTTACAAACATTATTTATCAAAACCCTTTTCTTACAAAGTTAGTTTGAAGGAAATCCGACTTCAAGGTTAGGATCAACATTCAACTTAAATTCCCCGAAGACGCTAATGTTAATTTTTTTTCTGAACGGTTCAATATTGAACGAAAAATGGTTCAAATCAAAAAGCGAAATATGGGCATGTATGGGAAAGCCTCTCCGAGATCTTTCAAACAAAAAAAAGTTTATTCCATTCGGACGGTTCACTCAAAAGTTATTAGGTGGGGAAAGGTTGCTTGAACGGTTCAATGTTGAACGAAAAAATGTTCAAATTGAAAATTTAAATACGGTAATGAAGTATTCTTGCTGAGATCCTTGGAACAAAAAAAATGTTTATTTAAATCGGACTGTTCACTCAAAAGTTATTAGGGGTGACAGCTTGCTTGAACGGTTCAATGTTGAACGAAAAAATGTTCAAATTGAAAATTTAAATACGGTAATGAAGTATCCTTGCTGAGATCCTTGGAACAAAAAAAAGTTTATTTAAATCGGACTGTTCATTCAAAAGTTATTAGGGGTGACAGCTTGCTTGAGCGGTTCATTGTTGAACGAAAAACTGTTCAAATCGGAAATATGAAATACGGGAATGAAGTATCCTTGAGAAGATCTTTCCAACAAAAAAAAGTTTGTAAAATCGGAATGTTCATTCAAAAGTTATTAGGGGGGTGGGGACAGACAGACCGACCGACCGACGCACAAATTCCCCATCTCAATACCCTACTTTCAAATTTTTAGATATTCATTTTGCCTTTTTATTTCTTTTTGGCTTTTTTTTTCGGTCTTGGCGATATTTTTTTTTTAACTTGGCGATATTTTTTTCGGACTTGGCGATATTTTTTTAACTTGGCGATATTTTTTTGACTTGGCGATATTTTTAGATGCATTAAGCCACTTTTAATACTTTTTTCGTCTTTGTTTTATTTTCAACGGGAAAGTAGGCTAAAAAAGCGTTGCAATTTTATTTTTGATGCAAACAACAGAACATTATGTTTAATTTCCAATAAAATAAATCATTAGTTCCTGACTGGATCAACCTATTTGTTCTGCAAATACAACATCTTTGTGTTTATGAAAGCATCAATGTATCAGGGTTGCTATTTTTCTAACATCGATGTTTTTCAATGACACTATTTTATAATTGTACCAAAAACAGGGACGTCATTTCGAAATTTTCCAGGGGTGGGGGGGGGGCTGAGCAAAGGGTGCATACACAATGTAAAATTTTCAAAAAGTGGCAAAAACCACGCTCATTTATATGCCAATACATTAATTTCCCAAAGTCAGGGGGGGGGCAATAACCCCCCCAACCCCCCTAAATAACGGGCTTGACCAAAAATATCTTTAAATGTGTGAATATGCTCTTAAGTATGATAAAGGCCTTCTCTTTAATTGGTGATCTGACGTCTATTACAAAGAGTTTAATTTACATAAGAGCTTACAGGAATTTAGCCTTTGCGCTTAGTTTTAATTTTACATTCATTTTTTAACATTTTTGACAGAAATCAAACTATTTTAGCATTAAAAGACAAAAGGGCTCCAAATATGCCATCACTTGGTTTTAAATATGCACATCCTTTCCTTGAGTTTTGCCACGGTATGAGGACGTGTACTCAAAGAAAGGATGCGATTAGCTGTGGATGAGATCCCATTGAACGTGCTGGATCAGGTGACAGAAACTTTCATTCGGCGCCCGGTGGAATGCGCTGGTAGTGGTGGCGACCACGTGTTTGATGTCATATTCAAAATCAGTTCATGGACATATGACATACATCGTTTTCAATGCTAGTTTCAGTCACATTTGCAGTTGGTTTTGCGATTCTGTTCCTTTTATTTCCCCACTATTCATTACGCCGGATTCTGTATTAAGTTTTGTGCATGAACATTCCAATGCTTCAGCCATTAGCTGGACTAACTAGTTTCAGTTTCAAAGTTCGATTGTACTTCTTATATTGTCTGCAAATGGTACTGTGGGGGGGGGGGGGGGGAGGGGTCACAGTAGTATTCAAAGAGTCAAAACAGTTGAGAAATCCTGCTTAATAGCAAGGTATTAAAAAACCTGTAATTGAAGAGCCAGAGTGTGAAATTTTATGACCGAGCTCTGCCTTAAAATTTACGAGTTGTACCGTACCATTGTGCGGTCTCTTACTACTATTCAAATTTTATATTAGCTACCAGTTTTCTTTTTTTTTTTGCCTCTCTTTGCTTCTTTTTGAGGATTTTTGCCTCCGGCTCTGTTACTTTCCTATTCCAGGCTGAAACTGCAGTCCTTAGCAGGCCCGTCATTTAGGGGGGCAGAAGGGTCAATCCCCCCCCCCCCGACTTTGAGAAATCAATGTATTTGCATAAAGGTGGGCGTGATTTTTGTTGTTTTCTGGTGAAATTGTGTTGTGTTTTTACCCATTGCACCCCTCCCTCCCGGAAAAACTTGAAATGACGGGTCTGGTCCTTAGATGGAAGAAACGAGTTTGCGGTATAATGCATGTGAAACTTTGTTTTCAAACGCTCTAATGAATTACGCCGTTAAAAAAATGGACTGTACGTTAAAAGTAAAGAGGAAAAAAAAAAACAATAAATTATTCAATGCTGTGAATCTAAATTTACTGCGACGCAAGTGACAAATCACGTCCCACGCTTGTTTTTTCTTCACTGCGAGGGCTTAGCTATTGATAGAGCTGACTTAACGTAGTTTAGCGCGTTGGCGACACAGAGACAATAAAAAGGAACGGAGAGAGAAAAATAAAAAAAGCGAACACAATCCTGTTTACAAATGTCCTGCCTCGTCCTTTTGACCAAATAGCCTTGAAAATTATTTCCCGATTTACATTGCCTTCTTTTTAGTAACTGACATTGCTTTTGTTGGAAGTCGGTTTTTCTTTATCCCATACTAAAAAACATATTCAAATACGGAATGTTATTTCAAAAACTGGTATTTTGTCAAACAAAGAAGAATGGAGGATGGGGGGGGGGAGAAAAGACAGGAGTGAAACATGCTTGAAATTATCACCTAGACTTTTTGACGGTATAATTAATTTCTCTAAAAATAAAACACTCCGGATACAGATTCATAAAAATTTTAAAACTACTTCACGCTGCAAGAGCACTTGCTGAACTCCAATGCACTTTTTTTCGCGAAATATTTTTCAAACAAAATTTTTGTACAGTAAACCCTCGTTATATCGCGTTGGTCGGACGAGGCGAGAAACCGCGATGTAACCGAGGTCAGAAAAGTTAACATCTTGATTAATGAATAGTTGATATGTGCACCTACAAAAAGATTACTTTGTTGTCATATTTAGGACAATTTCCCTTATAAAAACAAAAGAAAACTACTCTACCAATTTTTCTTTTGAAAAGAAAAATAAAAATATTTTTCGTGTTTTTTTGTGGAATATGAATTGAAAGGCACTTTAAACTGCAACGAATTAAATGTGTGGGAAATATGACAGTTCTTTTATTTGATTTTAAAAAAGGAGAAAGGAATTTTTCTGAGAATATACCTTTTTTTCCGGCTATGTCCAATAAAAAGAAACATTTTTCAAAATTTAAATATATTTTTTCAGGGGACAAAAAAGGGTACTTTCAAAATTATCTTTGTGCTGACATAAAAATAAAACTCAAAGAAATTAAGCTTGAAATTATTCCTCAGGATTGATTACGAATTATATGTTTGGTATTCAAGTGTTGTATAATGTAATAGAAACCAAAACAGACGTCTACCAGAAGCTAAAGCAGTTTCAGAAATAAAACTTTTGCGGATGCTCTTTCTAGTTAAACATTTACCAATTAGTAAAAAAACTTACCTCCATACTTGTCTTTATTGAATCGACCAGGACTTTTTAATAAAAACGTATGCATCGCAAACAACCTCCAAAGTAACACAGTAAAAGAATAACGTCTTTAAAAAAAACTTTCGAACATTTTTTTTTCACCTGTTGTCAAATATTTCAGTTCACGCGAGTAGTTTATGAATTAATTTCAATAAACAACGATTTTTTCCATTATCGTTTGCTTAAATACAGAGAAAGAAATTAATTCTCAATTCAAATTAACTACAGGCGGCGCTGCAGTTGCTCGCCAGCGTAAAATAAAGACCAATTCATAAAGGCAGGGATTCAAGTGAAACAGGCGATTGCAAACTGCAATCGCTACTGGAAATGAATTACATTAGAACGTTTCTTGATAAAAACATCGTGACGTTTGCCTATGAAAAACGAGCTAGATAAAACGTCACAGCCTACTTGGCGAATAAGAGGAGATCGTTGACTGCTTGTGAGCTCTTATTGGCTCCGCTCGTGGTGACGTCAGTGCCAAGTTAATTTGATGATAATGTAATTCACTTCCAGTAGCGATTGCAATTCGAAGCGATCGCAGTGCTGTTTCACTTGAATCAATGCCTTAGTTTCGTCTTAAGACATCTGTATATTCTTCGAGCAAAAATTAAATGTTTCACTCAAGGTTTTTTTTTCTTTAATCACCACAAAGTGGTGTATTTAAGTGATAGAACA
This sequence comes from Uloborus plumipes, assembly GCA_038373865.1. Classification (NCBI taxonomy): domain Eukaryota; kingdom Metazoa; phylum Arthropoda; class Arachnida; order Araneae; family Uloboridae; genus Uloborus; species Uloborus plumipes. The sequence goes on from JAXGGA010004324.1 coordinate 42,804, forward strand.
GCGAATTTAATAAGAAGATATAAATTCAACTAGAAAAGAAATGCAGAACAAAATACAGCAATTTCGTCGTGTAACTGAACTTATTATATTCATATTTTTAAATAAATTTAAAACGTCATATTTTTGGATTTTATACATGTTACTTTTAAAGTTTTCCACTTGTTTCGGATACTTTTTTAAAATTTAGCTGACACATATAACATACGATCTATATTTCTGTATTCGCAATTCAAATGAACCATAAGGAGGAGCAGCAATCTTTGGCTAATGGTCACTGAAAGAAGTAAAACCATGAAAGACTTACTTATTATGATTTCTCCAATGTCTTATTTAAGCAAAATTGAAATGTTTTACCTCTTTGGTAATGTGTTTATTTATTTATTTTAATCATCGTGGGGTGACGTATTTAAACTCTAGAACTGCGCTTTTTTACTATTATTTTTACTAAAATTTTCACGCGATACAACTAAGATGTATTCTACGCTTGCGCCTTCTTTCTTGTACAGTTCTTGTTTCCAAGAATTTTCTTGATACACATTGTTTCGCTTCTTCAGTATAACTTTAAATGTTTTGAAAATTTAAGGAAAATACTGCCTGTTTTGAGGACAACTATTTTAAGAATTTAATTTTGTTGCAAGTTCAAAGTAATTAAGCAAAACTCCCTTGAACTTAGTTTTTTTTTTTAATTCTTTTTATGCGAGACACAGCATAGTGCTCTGTCTTCAATACCGTAACTTGTCTCTCTACTTACATCCCAGTTGAAATAAAATTTATGAGTGTGACTAAACATCCTTTCGAAACAAACTTCATACTACCCGAAAAGATGTCATACATTATACCCCAGAACGTTTCGCTGCGTTCCGGTCGTTTCTCTCATTTTACTTCAGGATTGAAACAAATCCTTCTTGTTCTGCCCATTCTGCAGGAAAACTCATTAGTAGCACATGAAAGGAGAGAGTTTTAATTAAAATGTTACTTGTGTATAAGAACAATCTTCGTGCAGAATGCGAACTGTTTGAAAGGATTTGGATTCTATTCTGGGGTCTAATTCAATGAGTTAAATGTTATATATCACCCGATTTTAGAGTAACAATGCCGAAATACTTTTATGCAAAGAATTTCGAAAATAGAGTAATGGATAGGTGAAAGATAAAATATATCGAGTAACCGCCCCTAAGCAAGGGCTAAGGCAGGAATTTTTGCCTTCAACTCGTTTACTTTCGTATTCCATGCTGATGAGGGCATAATAAGCCCGAAACTGCAGTCCATGGATCGAAATGAACGAGTTGGCGGTATATTGCATAAAATACATCGTCAAAATGCGTAAAGTAGCAATAAAGCACGTGTTTTGGGGTCGAAAGGAAACAATTTGTCAATGCAAGAGAAGTGAATTTATGAATGAAAAGGCAACCGGCGCTTTAAAGTTGTATTTCTTGTTTTACTTTTCAGAGGAAAGTATTGATTTCTTAACATAAAGGTATTTAAATTAAATAATAAAAAAAGCACATTTTGAAAAATAAACAAATTGAGTCCAAAAAGTGGGCATCAAAAGCGAGCAAAAATAATCATCATCCTATAGAATTTTTATAAATGATAAGATTTATTTAAAGGAATAAACTTTTCAGGTTACAGATACATTTTTAAAAATCTCAATATAGTATTAAAAAGTTAGAGAGTGATTGTTTCATACTTACAAAACTCTTAATAATTGATATATTTTTCTTCTATTAGCTTAAGCATTATTTGAAATGTAATACTTTTAAAAATAAAGCTTGTTGAGTATTTACAAAATATTTCTAGTTATGTATTTTTAAAGAAGTTATTTAGGTTTTAACTTAAATGCTAAAATCATAAGTTTCAAATCAAGCTCTTCGAGATATATTTCAAATAATCGTAATAAAAATCATACACACATACACGCATTTAAACACTTACACACACTGATGGCACAGGCTGTACAACTGCACTCTACTTCGTATTATCAGAAAAAAGGACTGAAATTATTCTTTATTTATGAGTTTAAGGGAGCGTTTTAGATTCAAACGATCCCAGAACCAAAATTAAAATAATATACATGAAATGAAGTTTCACAAAATACATTTCAAACCGTAGACATGTGTAAATGTTTTTAAAAACTTGGTTCAAACTTTCAAAACTTGATATTATAATTTGTAAATAAAATTTAAGTTAAAAAAACATTCTGACATTCGGTTCTGACATAAGTTTTCGCAATTGCAAAAAGCTGTTTACTCTATGTTTCTAAAAGTTGTAACGTTAATTAGATTTTAGTTTACCATTTATATACATTTTTATTCGTTCAATTCAAATCTTTTTTACTAGTTTTACATATCATAATAAACACTATTTTATATGCTAAAGAATTTAAAAGGAATCGACTAATACTTATCGTCTGCAGTATTAATTAAAATTAAATTATACTTTTATTTTAGCTGTCATTTTTTAGTGGCAACCCATGATTTCTTTATTGTTGTTTGTTGTTAAAATTTATTAGTTTATTCTATCCTAAGAAAGACTAATGGATGCAAAAGAAAAAAAAAATGGAAACAAATATTTTAAATACAAGGTGAGTCAACTGAATTTTTAACTGGTTATTTAATTTACTTCTTGAGGATTTTAAAGAAACTTTTGCGAAAATTATCATGAATTCGATAAACCAAATCGGCAATGAATTTCTCAGCCAGCAATCATTATTATTCTTTTTATAGTGTGATTGAACTGTTGGGTGTTATTTAAGAAAATGATCAACAAAAATGAACAATGAAAGAAAGGACATCCACTGTGATCCAGTGAGAACAATAATCAATTTCGATTTACTCAAAAAAGAAAAAAAAAGAAAGAAAAAAAAGCACTTCATAATCTCATTGTCGAAAACAATAGCATTCTATTCCACACAATTTAAACAGAAGAACTACAGAATCTCATTTAAATATTCGCTCTTTACGCAAATCAACGAACCCAATTTCAATATTCGAATTTAAAGAACAAATAAAAAACAAAACAAAACAAAAATCGATTGCTCTACTCCGAGCTCTTTCAAGGTGAAGGCAGCCACGGCATACCTGCGCGATCCTCCCTTCCCCTTCCCCGGCGAGGATTTCCTCTCTTGCGAATGGCATCACAGGTGACTTGTTTCTTTTGTATACGGGGACCGTATCTTCAGAACGAAATCAATCGAGAGGAGGATTTAGAGGGAAAATTGCATTCCTTAGAACGGATTTTGCTAACCCCGCCTTGTTTTCCCTTCTATGCATTCGATTTAGCATTCTTTGTTTCTTAATTGGAAATTTCGATGCGGAATTTATTTCCATGATGAAGTCCCCTTCCATCCCCTACATTTTGATTTAGGGTAGTTTATTCGGAGTCTTCCGTATTTTATAATTCATTCTGAAGTTATGTACAATTGTTCAAATAACGAAAAATACACAAATAAATGAGTTGAAAGAACGAATAAATCCACGGATCTAAAACTTAATACGTAAAAAAATAAAAAGATAAATCAGGCACATGATTTGTGACTAAGAGGGATACCGTGCTCAATGTTATTGGATGTAAAAATACTTTTTAATCAAATATCTTTATATCCATTCACTTATATCTTTCCGAATGGAAAAAGGCATTCCTTGATACCTTGAAACACGCGTGCATACTTTTTTTCTGCAAAGTTACTCCCCCTCCTTTTTTTTTTTTTTTTTTTGACATGTTGATTTTAGTCTTGTTTTTAAGTATTTATCGATTCAAGATGATATAGCTTCAATCAATCTTAAATTATTCAAAACTACATAAAAGAGAACACCACAGAATACATTTAATTCTTATTTTCTAGTAAATCTGTTATATGTTATGAATTGATATTTATTGTTCTTAACTTAAAATTAAAATTGTATTTTATTTGAAATGAACAAGGGCTGAATATTTCACAAAAAAAACATGGTTGTCGGTAAAAAAGGGAAGCTTTGGTAACCTTTTGCATCATGATGAATTTACGCTTTCACACCGATTGATTAAATGGGATTTCCTAAAATGTTCCTCTCAAAAAAGATACATAGAGATAGAGAGAGAGAGAGAGAGAATGAATTCAAACGTGTTTTGAACAATTAAGTGAATTTAAAAAGAAAAGTAATGAAGAAATAAACCAGTGGTCGGAAGTAGCGCGCTACAAGTAGCGAAACTACTGTAGTAGCTACATTTTTTAGTAGTTTGTAGTGTAGCGCACTACTTTTAAAAAAAAGTAGAGTAGTGAGTAGCGCGATGCAAAAAAATAGTAGTTTGTAGCGATTTCTGGATTTTTTAATCTAAACCACTTTTCGAAATTTTTCGGTCGATCCTCAAACGATGTATTCTTTTTATTTATTTATTTTTTAAAAAGTAGCGAAGTAGCAACTACATTTCAAAAGTAGTGTAGCTCGCTATATTTAAAAAAAAGTAGTTGTAGCTGTAGTTAACTACATTTATAAGAAAGTAGTTGTAGTTGTAGTTCGCTACGAAAAATATGTAGTTTTTCCAACCACTGAAATAAACAAAGACGTGAGAGGAGGGATGGGTGGTGGAATCGATTATGGTGATTTTTGAGCATAAAGTGCTTATATGCATTAATGCTTCGATACAAAACGTTGTTCGAAACAGCTGAACAAATTTGAAAAAAGGAAAACAAAATAAAAATTAATTTTTCTCTGGGGTAAAACAGAAAGAGCGGTCAGATACGAACTCCTCTAACGATCCTCAAAGCAAATAAATCGCACGGCATGGACGATCCCCGAAGGCCAGCGAATGTAGCCGGGGTGTGTGTGAGTGGGGTGACCGGCGTCTCTAGTGTTCTCTCTATGCATGTTCCATTCGCACTGTCAACAGACGCCCGATCATGGCAGCCGCGGCCGCATGTCACGCGTTACGAAAACTAGCGTTTCGATTTTTGCAGAAATTAACCAGCTAGGAAATTGGACCCCACCCCCTCCCCCCTGACGTCAGTTTTGTTCATAAAGCGGGGGATGATGACGAATATGTCGTTTGGAATACACGCGCAAGGTGGTTGTTTGGAGTTGTGACGCCGGTGTGTTTTGGTGGGAAAAGTAGTAATGAAAGTCTGCACACTACCAGGGATTTAAAGGAGGAGTTGTTCGTGTGAATATTGGGAAGATGGTGACCATAGATAACATGGTGAGTGACATGTTTTTTGATATGAGTGTTCTATTTTTAAGTTAATGTTTCAATCCTAAATTTAAATCAAATCATTTGGAATGGGTTAAATGAAACACCGGTAGTTAATGAATCATCAAATAGTAATAAGGAGAGAGTAATGAGTTGATGTGATTTTTATTGATGTTTTTATTCAGGGATGTCATTTCGAATTTTTCCCGGGGGGTAGGGAGTATATATTCAATGCAAATTTTAACCTGACAACAAAACCCCGCCCACTTTTACTGATTACATCAATGTATGAAATTTGGGTAGGAGGCGGGGAGAGGGTATTTTTCTGGGGGTACTTCCTGGCAACCTTAAATGGTGGACCTTTATTTATTTCTATGTGCAAAGTTTGTAACAAATTGATTTACTTCTTGGGTTATCGCTTTGAAACTGTACTCCCGATTGTCTGCGTACTGATTGTCAGGTTTCTAATTTTGAGTTCTCCAAATTATAAGTTTACATTGAACTTAGTGTGCATTTAAACAAGGAAGAAACATTAGGTATGCACGGAAGACAAGAATGCACCCTCCTCCCCCCAAGAAGTAATGGGGGTGTTACTCCTCAATTACTTCAGAGTGGGCCCTCCCATAAAAGGAAAAAATATATCCAAAAACATCCCCCTCAAAATTTGATGGTGCAGTCTGTGACATGACACCCTTGCGGGCACCGCGGTGTATCATACAATTCTGAGAAAAAAATTAAGAGTTATAAATAGTGCAACAGATTGATAAACAAGAAAGTAGGAAGCAAAAGAAATTTAAAGAGCAGTGAGGAATGGGATTTAGGACTCAGCTACTTTACAAGATGTGGATCATGTTGTCGAGAGAAGGGGGTGGTGTAAAGTGAGTAACAAGGAAAAATTCCTTGAAGTACACATTTGAGACTCTTAGAAATCAAGTTGTAAAAGTAAAAATGTAAAGATAATTAGTACACAGAGTAGATGAAACACCAAAACGTTTTGTGGGAAGAAATGTTCGGTTTTATATACACGCCCATTTCGTCAACAACCAAATGCGACTGTTAAAATAAATTGTTACTTTGATTTATCAAACTAACAGCGAGTGAAAAATAACGTCAACGTCATAAAGCAATCAACAAATCATTGTGTTTTTCGTTAAAAGTATTTTTTTTTTCATGGGATGAAAAATGTTCCAATGACTCAACCAGCAGGCGTATTGATCAAACTATGCATAACCAATAAATGTTTTCAAAGTTTGTTACAAACTCTAGGTCGCTGCAATAATTTTTATCCAGCCAATCGCAGCGATTTTGGACTACAAAATAAATAAACAATCTTTGATTTGTCATTTACTCCGATTTGTGTTTTGCTGCATCAGAACAATTTGTTGTCCGCAGAATACAGCTGAGGAGGGGTTTTTTTTTTTTCTCATTTTGATTTTTGACAAATTTAAGACTTACTAGCCACTGCTCGATTTTCCACAAAGTCTTGTCGTTATTAGCACGGAAAATATATAGAGTTCGGTATAAAGATGAGAAGGCTAAATTTAACAGGTCTTACAAGTAGTTCGATTTTAATTTTATTACTGCATATTATATAATCTAGTTTCAAGATTTAGATGATATCTTTGACGCTCATTACCGTATATCGTTAATTGAACTTACAAAAATATATAAAGAGCTATAAAAACAGGGCCACATAATCGCACTGACACACAGGGCACACTTGTCCACAGATACAATTTTTTTTTGTTATTTTTGCATGAAAGTAAGCATGAATAAAAACTGATAATATAGTCTGACATTTAATTCACACTACTTATACAAGATAATTTTTTTATTAGAAACGCGTACTCTAGCATATAGCGCAGAAATTTGAAAAGGAAAGAAAATGAGCCAAAGAATAAATAAATAAATAAATCTATAGAGATAATGTCTCAATACCTGATAGTTTTCATCTTTGATTCCAAAAGCTTTTAATTTTTCAGAAAAAATTTCATTTTTTAAGCAGTCACGAATTTTGTATTGTTCTCACTTCACTGAAGTTGATGTTCCATCCTTCTTTTTCTTAGCAGATAATACATTTTTTTCTTGCCATTTGGTTAGAAAGAAATTTGGTGACAAAAGAACCCAAGAGTTCATTTCCGCCAAAAAAAAAAAAAAAACTTAATGAATGCTGGATGAGAAATTTATCACCAATTTGGCATGTTGCAAGTTTTTATAGTTCCCGCAAAAGTTGCAAATTAAATGTAAAAAAATCGCCAAAATTTGAATTATGTTGTCAAGAAAAAAAAAAAATCATTGCATTCAACTTGCTTTGTGAATATTTGTTGCCAGTCACTTTTGTATGCGTTAATCATTCTTACAGATACAGATCGTGAGAAAATAATGGAGTTAGAGTTACGCTCTTTTTCGCTGTTTGGGTGACAGAGAGAACATTATTGAGCTGACATGAAACAAATGGAAGGACTGGGTAAAATGTATGTGCAAAATTACTATAGAATAACAAAGTGCAGGAAATGGCAGAGCGAGAGACCTGGCCCACGCTCTGTACTCACTTTAATTAATCATTCTTGGAATAGAGTAAACTTATAAATTTTAACAAACGATAATAAATGAAGTCAATTGTTGCCACAGAAGAAATTATAGCTAAAATAAAAATACAAAATATTTTTAAACCATCAGTGCTGCACACGATAAGTATTAGTTGGTTCCTGATGCAAAGCCTTTAAAATGCAAAACAATGTTTATTATAATATTTAAAACAAATAATAATTTAAATAATGGTTTAAAAAACTAAAAAATACGCTTTTAGAGTCAATCAAACAAAGCTTAAACTTCGCTTAACTCGGAATCTGAAGTCGTTCTGAAAAAATTTTAAAATATAAAGGTTACGATCTTGACAAATATAAAAGTAATATACAGGGTGTCCACTCCTATCGTGGACCAATAGCTAATTTCTAAACCGTTAGAGATAAGCATATAGTTTATTTAGGAAAAAATCTCCAAATTACGAAAGGAATTTTGGGTCTATTAAATGTTTTTCAAAAAATCAAATTTTGAAAGAGTTACGAAATTTAAATTTTTATACAGCCCCCCAGTCCTATCAATCATATTTAGTAAAACATTCTTGACACTGTAACGATAAAAACTAAAAAAAAATCACTCTTCTACGATAAAAATTGACCGAGTTATGCCGTTTTGAAAAATCAAGATTTTGCATTATTTCATGACGTCATCGAGAGATCGCTTAAGGGACCGTATGCGAAATCCTTCAAAATCTTGATTTTTCAAAACGTCATAACTCGGTCAATTTTTGTCGTAGAAGAGTGATTTTTTTTTAGTTTTTATCGTTACAGTGTCAAGAATGTTTTACTAAATATGATTGATAGGACTGGGGGGCTGTATAAAAATTTAAATTTCGTAACTCTTTCAAAATTTGATTTTTTGAAAAACATTGAATAGACCCAAAATTCCTTTCGTAATTTGGAGATTTTTTCCTAAATGAACTATATGCTTATCTCTAACGGTTTAGAAATTAGCTATTGGTCCACGATAGGAGTGGACACCCTGTACTTTATACTGTCATTAATATTGAAGGTTAAACTATATTTCATGGATATCTAATTGATTTCCGTCTGATTTTCAAAGCAATTGAATATCCGCTAAGTTTACAAGCACTTATCAACATGTAATATAGTTTAGCCTTTAGTATTAATAATGCTATTAAATATATTACTTTTATATTTGTAAAGAGCGTGAATTTTATCTTTTATTCAGAGTTACACACAAACAAACAAACCCACATGTGAGACTAATAAAAGTGTATTAAAAACCCAGAGAGATAAACTGAAATTTCTGTAACATGACAATTTTTAGAAACTTAAAATGAAATTTTTGATTGCGAAAACTTTTAAATTGTCCCAAACGAAGTTTTCTTTTTAATATTTTTGGTCTAAAAATATACAACAGGTTTTCCTTCTCCTTTACGCAATTAAGAAAAGAAAAAAAATCTCCTCAACCAACCCCACCCGTCAAATAATTCGAAAACCGAGACGGATCTTAACCGCAAGGTCTCTCCACGAATGCCATTCCCACTTCATCATAATGTACAGACAGGTTCTTCTGCCAGGTGCACCGAGAAACACCTCATCCCCGAGAGAGTTGAAAATTGGACATTTCGAGGAAGAAACAGCTGGAAATGGCTTTTACGACCCTCGCTGTCGTCATTTATGTAAATGAAGCTTCGCTCGGAAATGCTTGCTTTCTATGTGTGCTTCTTCTAATTCATTGCCACTCGTGGCAGAAATTAACTATCTTGTCTCTACGTGAACGGTGACTAGCAGTGCTTCCCGACTTGGTTTTATATTTTAAATGTTGTTTTCATCTTTGTTTGAGTTTTGTATTCCGTAATTAATTGTGCCCAAGTAGCATCAACTCATCGGATTTTGCTCGGCCGATCAACAAACTCCTCGTAAACTGATCCTGTAACGCACGATGACATCGTTCCGATCAGTATCCGAGCACGGTTTTCGATGAGCTACTTTTCATCGGAAATCGATATCCTTCCGATCAACTTTCCCGATGAAAATAAGCCGAGCTATATTCCATAGGAAAACGATATCCTTCCGATCAAGTTTCCCGATGAAATTCCTCGGCACGGGACTGTTCTGCTCGTAAATTGCTCCAAATCTCATCGTATTCTCATCGGATTTTGCTGCTCGGATTCTGCTCGGCCGATGAGACATATTGGATCATCGGCCGATGAGAATTTCATCGGGTTTCGATGAATGGCCGATCATCGGCCGATGAGATGATGCTGCTAGGGTGGCTTTTCAGAAAGAATTAACTCAAAATTAAAGAATTAAATTACAAAATTAAAATTGACAACAAAAAAAAAAAAAAGGTTATTGGAAAAAAATATTTGAAAGATGAAAAGCCTAAAACCTCAACTGTGCATTTCTTCGAAATTTCACTGTATTTCAATTTAAGATGTACATTTTTTTCTGTATTTGTATCTCTCATTTGTTTTTTTTTTTTTTTTCCGTTTTCTAAAATTACTTTTTAGTGTTAGTCGTTTTTAGACAAAAATGCGAGTTTCTCCTGTTAGTTTGAGAAGAAAATTGCAAAAGTAATAACTTGGCGTATTATTTAGATAGAAAACGGTAGTTTTCTGTGCGGTGCTATTTTTCAAAAATATTTCTTGATCTGCATAGAATACGTATTCGGCTACATGGGATGTTCCGATATCACCCAAAAGCCCCGAATATACATTCAACAGAAGGTAAAAACATGGTACGCTTTCTATACTACACCAACTGAGTCTCCAAAACGTAAAAAAAAAAAAAAAGGTAAAAGTCGAGGTTATTGTTAAACAGCCAAATGGCAACAAAAACGGAAACAAGTCGAAGATTAAAGACATGTGAAACAGAAGTCTCTCAACAAAAGCGAATATGTTTGATAGTTGCAATTGTGATTTCTATTAGCTATAACAGTTTATGCTTCACTAAAATTTGTTTCAATAAGGTTTTTTTTTCAACTTAGTGCAATGTTGTAGTTTTAAAGTTCTGAAAAAAAAAAGAAAGGATACAGAAAGAAAGCAGTGAGGTTTTGTTGAAAGATATGAACACAGAAGTTGCTGAAATCTAAAAGACATAGAACATTGAAAAAGTAGGAGGGATGCTTGAGTTAAACTTAAAAAAAGTTTCTTCTAGACTCTTAGTCGACTTTTAACTGCAGCTTTTATTCCAATAGATTATGATTTAAGTAATATGTGTTCTTCAGCAATATATAGTATAAAAATCTATCTTTTCGTCGTGGAATTTTATTTTCAGTTTCTCTTCGATCAATTTATGTATTAACAGAGCTTTGACCGTGATTCTAAATGCATTCGAATTTTTAATATAGTAGTTGGTTCTTTAATTTTTTAAAAAAATATATAGGATTTTAATATTTATCTCACTAGTACATGGCTTAGTTCTGCTTTATTTTTGTTTAATTCGAATTTAATCAGAGAATAAAGTAAGAATTCACTATTTTTTCAGAATTCTTAAAAATAACTTCCAAGATAGTGTTATTTAGTATTAGTAAAGTATTGCCGAAAAAATATCGTGCACAAATACATTTTTCATAACTCAAAACAAATTTTGTGTAGAATAAAAAAAAACAACACCACCTTATTCGTTTAATGGCTAAGAAAATGCTTAGAGTTAGTTCCCTTTCCCATATTAGCTCATTAGTATCGTCTGCGACTTAAGATCTCGTTTCGTCCTTGGAGACAAATCGAAATCGTTCTCTGACGTCACCAATAACTCTAAATGCTTCCGATACACCTTTCCAAATTAAGACTCCCCAATGAAGACTCCTGCAAATGAATGCAACAAGACAAATTGTCGAGGCCCCGCTTGTTGACAGTCGGTCGTCATGGCAACGAGCGGCGTGACGGATCAATTCTGCGGGACCGTTGCCAATATGAGATCATTCTTTTGAGTCTTTTTATTGCCCTCGCATACTTTTCAGATCAGAAATGGCAATAGCGGTGCATGAACTGAAAGAAATAAAACGCCGCAGGCTTTTTTCAAACAAATATGAAACGCAAATGTCAGTCAACGTTTTTAAATAACGAAATTTATTACATTCGTCAGAAAATGGTAGTTTATGAGAATTTTTCGAGCAAATATTTGAAAGGGAGAACTCTTTTTATATTGGATTCTTTGGCATTTCTTAATAAAATATTTTGCGTCAGTGATTTTCTGAAATACTGGTCTGAATATATTGGAGGCTCCCTCGATTTTTCCCACTTTGAAACTAATAACTTGATTGGTGTCAGTAAAAAAAAAATATTTTTTTTGGGGCTTATAGGCTGATTTCGGTTGACAAGAGTTTACGGCACGTCTATCAAGTGTCAGCTAACAAATTTGTTTCAATTATGGCCTGTATGTATGTTTAGATACGGCTTGCCTATATGTGAAATGTTTTCCCTTGCAAATTGTTCTTAAGAAACAGAGCTGAACATCATTTTGTAACGAATTAGGAATGTAGCAGATTTCTCACCAGACTAGTGGTTGCGTACAGTTTTTTTTATCACTTGAACCACTTTTATCAAATTATATTAAAGACCGAATTTATGTTTGCAACAAAGTGACATTTGTTATGAAAATTATTGTTGAATCAAATAATTTTCTCTTTAAATTTCGAGTTCAGTCTGACGATAAAGCTTTTACTACTGATCTTGTTAAGTTATTTTAAAAAGATGTTTCCATTCTATTTGTTTTTCATTCATAAGAATGCGTAACTTTTTCAATATATTCTCTTAGATTTACTTCTATTGAACACTAGGGTGGGGCGAAAAATAAAAAGTTTTTCAGATCAACTTCTAATAGTTGCCAAAATTTGTCTTTGGTGATAGTTAGCTTCTGTGCAAAATTTGAGAAAAATTGGGGAATATCTTCAGGGGGTGCTGCGATCGCAAAGTTTTACCATAGCTTTGTTATGGATTTTATGGTTAAAATATCAAAAAGAATGTCTTTAGCTAGTCTCTTAGCGTTTTTTTACTCAAAAGATGTTTTCATGCATTAAAAGCTTATGAAAAGACTCACAAACATTATTTTATATGATGTATTTATGTTTTAAAAAAAATCACTTTTTTTCACGTTTTTGTTTCTTTTTAAATGCTTGAAATATGAATATATCATATAAAACATTTTTTTGTGAGTTATTTCATATGCTTTGAATGCATGAATATATCTTTTGAGTAAAAAAACGCTAAGAGACTAGCTAAAGGCATTCTTTTTGATATTTTAACCATAAAATCCATAACAAAGCTATGGTAAAACTTTGCGATTGCAGCGCTCCCTGAAGATATTAACCGATTTTTCTCAAATTTTGCACAAAAGCTAACTATCACCAAAGACAACTTTTGGCAACTATTAGAAGTTGATCTGAAAACCTTTTTATTTTTCGCCCCACCCTATTGGACACACAATTTAATACTTGATTTCTTACTCATTTCGAAAAGAATTTTTTGCTCAAGCTCAAGAACGGATTTCAATAGGTCTAAAAAATTATGAATTTAGCAAAAATGTTAAGAAAAAAACAAAATTTAAATTCGTGCTTTTTCGAAAAAATCAGTTGTGGTTGTTTATTTCCCGAGAACCCTCGCGGATAATCCGCCCTGTGCGGATAATCTAGAGTATACTATAATTTTATAAGATTTTTTATTACAATATATGAGTTATTCATGTGCTTATAGTATTTTTTTCTTTAATACATTGGATAGAAAAATATAACCGTACATTAAAAATAAAGAAAGAAAGGAAAAAGAAAGAAAAGAAAGAAAACAAAATGTATACAAAAAAAGAGAAAAAATGTATTTTACTAATTTTAAAATTGAAATGAAAACGAATTTTCGGGCAAAATTATGCTCATAAAATTTGGAAAAAAAAAGGCTTGAAATTTATTTATGGTTCCTCATTATACTACTGAATTTTTCTCGCATATATTTGCCAGTAAACTGGTATTGTAAAAGGTTTTTGTAAAAGTTGAGACTTAGGGCCCTGCTCCACATTGACGTAAACCAGAAAAATAAAGAAGAAACGTAAAATGGATTACATAGCCCCCGTCCCTATGGAAAGTACCCGGATTTTCGGTTTCTGCCTTCGGTTTCGGTCGCGTTTTACGCTGATTGTGGAGCAGAGCCCTTAAACTTTTTTCTTTATTTCTAATGGCACAAGACGTACTCTAATCTTTTTTTTTTAATTTCCAATTTCACAAGACGTACTCTCAAAACATTAAAACATGTATTGTAAACGCTTTAGAATTCAAGGATATCAGCAGCGAACACAGATGTATCTTTTTCTTTCTTTTCTTCCCTTGAATAAACATCCTTATAAATACCAGGCGGATAAAATGGGTTAAAGAAGCTGTGGAACAAAAGCGTTCCCCGGTTTTCGAACCCCAGCCCGCGCAACGACCCTCATCCCTTCACCTTCAATCATCTGGTCACGCCCGGCACGGAAAGGTGAAAGGTAGAACCAGCCAACCGTGCAAAAAATATCGGATTAATCCAGAGCGCTAATAAAAAAAGATTAAAAAAGAGCCCATTTCTCTGCAGTTTGTCACAGAATGTTTTCTGAATCTAATATCTCAGAAGCTCCTTGCCCCGAAGACTCTCAGCCATTGTTGGGATTTTTTTGCTTTTGTTTTTCATGTCCAGCAAGATCCTTGACAATGATTCGTTTCCTGTGGAATCTGGTACAGAGAGTTCTTTGCATGTCCCGGGTTTCTTTTGATTTTACAATCGCCTGTTTGTTTGACCTGTAATAATCATCAGCTTTATTTAATCTGATGCAATGCCATTTATGGTTTTGATTTTATTGAAAATAGAATTCTGATTCTAGAATTAGCACTTGAAGTCAAAAGAAATCTTCAGCAACTTTTGTGGCTAATATTTAAACGGATGCTTGAAGTTAACAAAAACTTCCAGCAACATTTGCGGATAACATCTAATGTGTCTAAAAACACTATGTGTCTAAAAACAGGTTTAAGCATCTATTAATGATTTTTTTTCAAACATAAAAGCTAATTTCTCTGTCACAAAAAAGAGAATGTTTTCTTAATTAAAAATCTCAGAAGCTACTTTCCCCAAAGACTCTTCTTTTTGCCATTGTTGGGATTTTTTTTTAATTTTCATGTACAGCAAGATCCTTGACAATGATTCGTTTTCCTGTGGAATACGGCGACTTTTTGCATGTCACGGGTTTACAATCATCTGCTTGTTTGATCTCCAACAGTCATCTGCTTTATTTAATCTGATGCAATGCCATTTATGGCTTAGGTTTTATTGAAAATAGAATTCTGATTCTAGAATTAGCACTTGAAGTCAAAAGAAACCTTCAGCAACTTTTGTGCTAATATTTAAACGGATGCTTGAAGTTAACAGGAACTTCCAGCAATATTTGTGGATAACATCTAATGATTTCACTATGTGTCTAAAAACAGGTTTAAGTATCTCTTAATGAATTTTTTTCCAAACACAAAGAGCTAATTTCTCTGTCACAGATAAAAAGAGAATGTTTTCTTAATTAAAAATCTCAGAAGCTCCTTGCCCCGAAGACTCTTCTTGCCATTGTTGGGATTTTTTTCATTTTCATGTACAGCAAGATTCTTGACAATGATTTGTTTTCCTGTGGAATACGGCGACTCTTTGCATGTCACGGGTTTATTTTAGTTTCACAATCGTCTGTTTGCTTGATCTCCAACAATCATTAGCTTTACACTGAAGTGACAAAAGTCATGGGATACCTCTTAATATCGTGTCGGCCCTCCTTTTGCCCGGCGAAGTGCAACAACTCGACGTGGCATGAACTCAACAAGTCGTTGGAAGTCTTCTGCAGGAATATTGAGCCATGCTGTCTCGATAGACGTCCATAATTGTGAAAGCGTTGATGGGGCAGGATTTTGGGCACGAACAGACCTCTCGATGGTGTCCCATAAATGCTCAATGGGATTCATGTCGGGCGATCAAGGTGGCCAAATCATTCGTTGGAATTGTCCAGAATTTTCTTCAAACCAATTGCGAACAGTTGTGGCCCGGTGACATGGCGCATTGTCATCCATAAAAATCCCATCGTTGTTTGGGTACATGAAGTCCATGAATGGCTGCAAGTGATCTCCAAGTAGCTGCACATAAGCATTTCCAGTCAATGTTCGGTCCAGTCGCACTAGAGGACCAAGTCCATGCCATGAAAAAACAGCCCACACCATTACGGAGCCACCACCAGCTTGAACAGTGCCTTGCTGACAGTTTGGGTCCGTGGCTTCGTGGGGTCTGCGCCACACTCGAACCCTACCATCGGCTCTTACCAGCTGAAATCGTGACTCATCGGACCAGGCCACGGTTTTCCATTCATCTAGGGACCAACCGATATGCTCACGTGCCCACGAGAGTCGCTGCAAGCGATGTCGTTCTGTCAGTAAAGGCACTCGAGTCGGTCTTCTGCTGGAATAGCCCAAGAAATCCAAATTTCTCCGCACAGTTCTAGCAGACACGTCCATTGTACGTCCCACATTGATTTCTACGGTGATTTGACGCAGTGTTGCTTGTCTGTTAGAATTTACGACTCTTTGCAGACGTCGCCGGTCTCGATCTTTAAGTGCAGGCGGTCGACCACTGCGCTGTCCATGGTGGGATGTTATGCCTGAAATTTCATACTCTCGGCACACTCTTGACACAGTGGATCTGGGAATGTTGAATTCTCTAACGATTTCCGAAATGGCATGACCCATGCGTCTAGCTCCAACTAACATTCCGCGTTCAAAGTCTGTTAATTCACGTCGTGCGGTCATCATCACGTTAAAACCTCTTCACATGAATAACTTGAACAGAAATGAAAGCTCTGTAAAAGCACTGCGCATTTATACCTGTTCTATGCGATGCTACTGCCATCTGAAAATTTGCATATTGCTATCCCATGACTTTTGTCACTTCAGTGTATTTTATCTAATGCGATGCCATTTATCGCTTCGAATTTTTTGAAAATAAAATTCTGATCCTAGAATTGGTACTTGAAGTTAACCGAAACCTTCTGCAACATTTGTGGATAATAGTAATACCCACAAGTTTTAATGTCTCTTCATATATAGATTTGAATATGTATCTGAACACGGATTTAAACTTAACTTTTCACCAAAAATAAAGGGCTAATTTCTCTGTAGTTTATCAACGATAAACTGAATGTTTTCGGAATATAATATTTCAGAAGCTCCTTGCTCTGCAGACACTATTCGAGTAGTCCTTGCTATACTACGCTGCAACCTTTCTTGACAACTACATCGTGACGTCAGCGTGACGTTAGCCTATGAAAAACTAGCTAGATATAACGTCACAGCCTACTTGGCGAATTAGAGGAGATCGCTGTCTGCTTGTGAGCTCTTATTGGCTCCGCCAGTAGTGACGTTCAGTGTCAAGTTAAGTTGCATTTAGGTATAGGAATTTCTTAAACGACCAGCAGGATCTTTGAAAACTACCTCTATCCTACAGAATACGGTGATTGGAGCTCTTAGAATGTCACAGGTATTGCAATCGCCTTGAGTACACTGCCAATCATCGACTTTTATAAGCATAACTCATAGTACATTTTAGTTACTAGGGAGGAGAAATATTTGCATAAGAATTGTTCCTTATCTCATCAGCCGCATTGATCAAAAAAAAAAAAAAACGATTGAACTTAATACGGCCACAGTTGACATGAAATCATAGCTAAAACTAACATTTTAGTCATTAAATTTGGTTTAAGAAATCACTTATGATCGCGTCAAAATGAAAGTATCTGCTAAGACGAACAAACTTTTCTGACATCTTCACTAAAAATGTTTGTTGTTGAGTACTGTAATTTTCTGATTTGCAAATTATACATTACTTTGAGAGGCTGTAGAAGGTTGTTGAAAACATTGTTGAATCTTTTGAAAATAACTTTTTCCCGTACACTTGCTTATTGTGGAGATTTTAGTTTGCTTTGGTGATAAAACTGCCTATCATCCGTTGTGGGTTACAAGTTGCTCCGCTTTGACTATCACCTTTCTCTTTCCAAAATTTTCAAAATATTAATTTTTTTAAGCAATAAATAAACCTTTCTGAATTTGCGCATATAATTAAATTACTATGTGTGACTTTGCAATAATGAATAGTAGTAATTATTTCTTAAATACGAAAACATTCGCTAACTTTTTGACTTTTCGAAATTAGTTGTCTTCAACTGTACTTTGACTGAATTACTAAAAACGATGACAAACAATTAGCAGAAGTATTTAATTTATTAAATCAGATCCGTTAAAAAACTTCAGATTTTCTCATTCAATAACAGGTGATATATCAGCTATAACAGCTTTTTTGTTCATTTGAAGCCGAAATTTATGCCCTCATTGTTCTACGGGTTAAGATTTACCACATTCGAAGCTGCAGCGAAAATCAATCGAAAAGGAAGTGCCATTTAGTTAATTTTTTCATTCTAGCCCAGCGGGGGAACAAAGGGTTCTCTGCAGACGATTGTTGAATGATTGTTGACGTTTTTTTCTCGTCTCTGACGGGGGGTCACACGCAGGGAGAGGACCTTGAAGTGTTTTCGGGTGGCTAGCGAAACGAAAGTAGAACTTAGACGCATCCAAGCGAAGCGGCATTAGCGAGATAATGTGTTTTACACGCTGACGCTCCCAGTTTTCAAAAGTGTTGGGATTATTTTCTGTTTTTGTTTTGTCTGTGCACTGTAGGACTGAGTTTGATTTTGAAAACTTTGTTGGTCCTGGAAGCAAGGTTTCACTGCAAGTGTTTTTTCCCTTTTGGTTGGATCAGGGGAGTCCCGAAGAAAGGTTATACTATACTTCGCAGCAACTTAACTTGGCAGTGACGTCACTACGGGCGGAGCCAATAAGAGCTCACAAACCAGTCAGCAATCTACTCTTATTCGCCAAGTAGGCTGTGACGTTTTATTTAGCTCGTTTTTCATAGACTAACGTCACGCTGACGTCATCCGCCCGTAGTGACGTCACAGCCAAATTAAGTTGCTGCGAAGTATAGGTCAATTTTTCCACCTACATAAACATTTTCCTCATTCGGTAAATTGTGCTGAAGATTCTAAAAAATTGGAGACTGTTGTAACACAGAGGTTTTTACTTTTTTAAAATTTAAAATTGTTTTATGATGTTTACTATTCTTTCCTATAGATAGCATGTGTGAATCATACGTGTGCAGACCCGTATTTTACAGTATGGTAAAATTGTAATTTCATTCGGAAAATTGAGAATGTTCCCCTAACCAAAGATTTTAGCTCGGATTGCCCCTGAGTTGCATGTGATCGTGGTACTAGAGAGGCATATAAACTAATTCCAAAACTAGAATATTATGAAAGTCTTTCAATGAAGCTTTGCGGTCACATGGTTAAAATTTTTGACGAATAAGAAAAGAAAAAATCTCTTCTAAGAGAAAGTGTTGCGTTTCACTGAGTTTATTATAAACAAGTATGATCATTTTAGATTAATAAGAATTTTATTTTGCGGCAGATTTCAGAAATAAAAGAAATAATTTCAAAGTACAGAAAGAAGATTAAATGTTTATTAAATATAAGAATACAATCGTGAAGAAATTCAGCATAATTGGAATTCCAAAAATAATTTAACATTTTCTTTTTTCCCTTAGCTTAAATAATGATAATTAGCAAAAAATAAAAAATAAAATAAAAAAAGAAATAAAGAAAACCTCTTGTTCTAATTAATGCATTTTGAGAAGGAAAATAAAAAGCAGACATTAGACATCACAAAATAGTTTTATTAAATAAATTATAGCTGCAATCGTTTGAAATAATTTAAACCAAGACACAAACTTTATCAGATTTGATAAAATTTCAATAAATTGTGTATTTTGTTTAGAAATTCAATCATATTTAGAAATACAGAAAATTTTGAGTATATGTTGTTCTCACTATCACTAAAATTCAGTAAAATTAAATTCACTTTTGTTTGAAATCATTCATTTTCTAGTAAATTTTCTCCAAAAATCTTATACTGGAGGAATCAAACTAAGAAATGTTCTCTTGCTCTTGTTTCTGAATCCGTTTGCACTTTTGGCAGAAAGTTTTAATTTTACTAGTACTTCTAAGATAACCTTCTTTTAAAGATCCGTGAAAATTCACGGCTTTCTTTTAGACTCTTTTAGAGAGGGGAAAAAATCAAGTCGGGAGGTTCGTTGTTGATTTTTTTATTATAGAATTAAAAGTATATCCGCCTTCTATTCAGCTGTAAATTTATTTATGGATATTGTGAGCAAAAGAGAATGAAACAAAAGAAAAATATGCTCGCAACAAATAATGTGATGAAATCTAACGATCACATCACATTTGTATACTTTTAACCGTCCATCCCTATTCCTTAGGAAATAATTTACCAAATCTCGGCACATGCTTTCATAACTTATCAAACCATTAGCTACCATCCTGCTGGGTTGGTAAATACATTTCTCAGTGCCATCGGCTACTGTCTTACGTTGATTTATACAGCAAGAAAAAAAAACAACAAGCTCTGTTCCATCGGTTTTATCCACAGCATGTGCCACGCCCTCAAAGCAAACGGTCCTCTGACAAAAATGTCACTGTCGAGGAAGATGAACGAAGTTGACTGTTGCCACTCCAGAACATCTTTATCTTGGTGAATAATTCCACCCGGAAGCCGTAATGGCCCCTCAGCTTTTATCGTCTGCTTCCATTATGAGGGAGGCCGAGTTCAGATCGAAAACGCATCTGGAAGTCCTTTATGGAGAAAAAAAAAAAATAAGTCTCCTCTTTCAGCTAACACATGACGCTCCTCATGATAGTGGTTGGATGTGTGGTCTTTTGCAGTCATATTTGATATATTCTTTAAGCTTTTATTTTCTGAGTTCGACATGGGAAAACTGTTTCCAAGTTTTTTGAAAAGAATTTTTTTTTCTTGAATATAATTTATTGTGCAATGAATGCATTTTATATTAGATAATCTGAATATAAATAATTTTAGTAGCTATTTTAACAGCTGATTATTTATTTCCTTTGAGGGTTTTACGAAAGAAGTTAAAAGTGAAAAGAGATAATGACCAAACAAAAAAAAGTGTTCAGAAATATTTCCCCGAAGTAGTAAATTTGTCAATGAAACCACTATCCAATACCTCTGGGGTACTGGACCTGGGGTTTTCGCGGCTCCTAGTCTGGATCAAAAGAACACAGCACTCTTCGGGGACCCATTCAACCGGTAAAACCACGAGTTATGGTTGGTGAGGCGGACCCTGGAGTGAACAGTGACACTACTATCAGTGCAATGAAGCTACTTAATAATGAGCTATATTATTCCCATTTACCAATGTCCGATATGCTATGTTTTCTCTACAATCAATATTTTTTATTTAGAACTACAACAAGCTATGTCACTTGTAATTCAAGTCCTGTGCTTAAAATCATTTAAAATTATACGTACATTCTTAATGCAGCATGAAAAGTAATCTCTTGAAGTATTTAAAATTTCTCCTGGTTTGAGGGGGGGAGAAGTAAAACAGGCGGAAGAAACCTTTTGGGCAGTTTTTTTGAAACTGATATCTCTGCACCTCAGAACCAGACTAACGTAAGTCCATTTTCGTCATTTTTCGGTAGAGGGGGAAAAACGATTGTCGAATACATCGTTTTTCCCCTCTACTGAAAAATGACGAAAATGGACTTACGTTAGTCTGGTTCTGAGGTACAGATCTTTGAGATTATTCTTGTTCTTCTAAAGTAAAGATACATTATGCATGTCTACTTCCGTCTATCAATAGATGTTCATCTATCTAGTAGTAATTTATCAGCTTATCATGTTGTGTTTAAATTTATGTTAACTTCTTTTCTATTGTCTGTAAAGTTGTGCTTTATGCAAAGGCCGACAAGTAATTTCGCTACAAAATACAAAAAATGAAGTACATTAATTTAATTATATAGTTGAATAATTTACGGTTCTTTTAACTCATTGTTTATGTTGATGATAGTAGTTCTCATCTGCCATTGCAGTCAAGGAGCATAATTGAGGAAATGATTGTAATTAGATGAATAATTTGAAGTCGTTTTAAAAATGTAAAATGTTCTTGTACAAGAGCTGAGCTTCACATTTTTATTCACTGCAATAACAATTCTTTGAATCTATTACGTCGTAAGTGATGTTATTTACCTAAATAATAAATATTATTAAATGGAGGAATTCGTTTAACCTTAAACCTTATAATGATAACTTAGATAAATAAGTTTTTCTTTAACTGACCACGAGTGTCGGATAAAGATATTCAACAAACAAACACAGATAGTGGTTTATACAAATGTCTATCAAATGGTTTTTGATTGAAATGCTATCTCTATTCTTTAGAGAAGTTCATTAGATTTCATCTGTCCCCTTTGTGTTGAGTTATTAAAAAATTCTTATTCTATCTTGTCTTGATTATCATTCGTTTTTTTTTCTTTCACAAAAATAAATTGTATTTCAATTAAAATAATCTTAAAATTAGTTTAAAAAACTAAAAAATACGCTTTTAGATGCACTTATAATGCATCAACATGCAATATAGTTTAGCCGTTAATATTAACAATAGTATTAAATATATTACTTTTATATTTGTAAAGAACGTCAATTTAACTTTTATTCAGAATTACATACATACAAACAAACAAACCCACATGTGAAACCAATGAAAGCGTGTTAAAAATGGCCTTTTCGTTCGAATTGATTATTTAAATTCATTTGATATATAAATTTAACACGTCTTTATAACGTATTTCTATTTTAAGCACAATAAAACACACAATGAGGCAAGTGTTATTTGAGTTTTAATTGCAGCTTTCCGGTAAAACGGACTTCACTGTTCAATCCAAATAGGTCATGGCAAAATTTCTAGCTTCCTTTATCTTTAAAATTTCTTGTGGGTATGAGTAGAGCCCTTCATTAGAAATTTTGTGATGTGGTTGGTTACAGCCGCAATTTTCATAACAGATTGATTCAATCCAACGGTTTCATAATACATTTAGATAGAAATTTTATTCAGTTAATTTACCATGAACAAATTCATTTACGTGCGAAAAAATATTTATTTATTAACAACTGACAAAAAAAATTACGGGAAATTTCAGTTTTCGAAACCTTTCTTGATTCTCAAATAGCATGAATTTCCGCCTTGCTTGCAATATTCACATCGATTTAAACAGAAGTTCTGGAACTGAGCTTTCATAATTACCATAATTTCAAATGGTCTTAGATAAAAATTATTTACTGGGGCCTTTTGATCCCACTTTCTCATAATAGTTCTAAAAAGATATCTAGCAGCAAATTACTCATTTTGTATTGTTCTCTTTTTGCCTTATACTGTTAGACAAATGTGTGACGGCAAGTCTTCAAAAGAAATTCATGAAAACGAGAATTTTAAAGTTTAAAACCCAAAGAGAAAGAAATATAAGTCTCAGTTATTACTTAAGAGCAAAATTAAATGCGTCAGTTTCTCTCTTATTTCTGTTGTCTGATGGAACTAAAGTAGACTTTTTTTAGGCATTTCAGTAGTTTTATCAAATTTATGTATGTTCAAAAAAGTTCAAGAAAGATGAACCAGAACTACTCTTTTCGCGATAGCTCCTCTTTTAACAATCCAGACTAAAATATATGCACCTTCTCCCACATTTGGCTGAAAGCCAGTGAAGCTTTCATCTTTTGAAATGACTTCAGCTTCTTTCCATACTCTACTCTCACCCCCCCCCCCCTCTTTTATGCGAAAGGCTTCCTAAAAGTGTCACAGAAGCCGGCCTTGTGCTTTTATTGATATTGTATTTATTATTACGACTCTGCGTTGATTTTTTTTTTTTCTCTTTGTGCATTGCGCTGCCAGCTTGTCAACGTTGGCTCTTTCTCATTTGTATTTTATGTGCTATGCAAAGGTGTGTTTCGATCGATTCTGTGCTCGCATGCAGTATTTTAGTAAGAAATTTATATTGAATTTTTATTATTTCACACAACACCAAGTGAACAGAGATGCAATTGAAATTTTGAAGCGTCTTTGCAAAATTTTTTGGGTCGGCACTCTATAAAAAATCAAAGCGAACTTCATTATGTCTTTTGTTTCATTAAAAAGTTTTTAGTGTGACAAACAATAATTTTTGAAAAAGGAGATTACGAGAGGGAGGGGAGGAAAGAGAGACGAAAGAAGGGAAAGGGGATAGGAGATTCGTAAGTGTTTCCTAAATAATTACAGTTTTGTGGAGTTTAATCAGTCTCTGTGGACACTTTTAATTAATTTCTTATTTTTGTTAAGCTACAAACAGTAACGTTCGTAGCCTGGATGCTGTATGTAAATATAAATTTCATACAATTTTTAGAAGCAACTCATTTTTATTTATGTGGTGCACCGTTTGTCTGTTTAAAATCTGCATAAAAAATAAAAAAAGCATACCCTTGCCTCAAAGCAATAGTAAGACAATTAATCTCAGGAATAATAGTAAGATATATTACTGTTGCGTTGAGGTAACGATATACAGGTTGTCCACTTCTATCATGGGCCAATAGCTAATTTCTAAACCGTTAGAGATAAGCATATAGTTCATTTAGGAAAAGAATCTTTAAATTACAAAAGGAATTTGGATCTATGAAATGTTTTTCAAAAAATCAAATTTTGAAAGAGTTACGAAATTTAAATTTTTATACAGCCCCCAGTCCTATCAATCATATTTAATAAAACATTTTTGACACTGTAACGTTCAAGACTAAAAAAAAATCACTCTTCTATGACAAAAATTGACCGAGTTATGACGTTTTGAAAAATCAAGCTTTTGAAGGATTTCATGACGTCATCGAGAGATCGCTTAATGGAATTCCATTCTATAAAGTCATGTTAAGATTGGCTTACAATTTAAACCATTTTAACAATCAAACAAAAACTATTAGACTATATTTAAATATCGAAACAAACGACGCTCCGAAAGATAAAATATGTTTTCGTGATAAAATTCGAAAATAAAACAAAATTAAATATAGTAAAATAAGTGATCATTAATGAACTGTATTAAAAAAAATCATATGTATCAAGGAAATGAATGTTTATATAGAATATTTATAAATTATTTTATAAACAAAAACATTAGAACTGGGGGTCTAAAAGAATAATGTATGTTCTGTCTGTATTTTTCGTCTATTTTTATTAAAATAAATACATTACAATTCTTCAACCATTTTTAGGTAATATATGATAGGAATACCAGATAAATGTTATGCATTCATTGTACTAAAAGATTAGTTTTTAATAAACGATTGTTTTTTGATGTGAAATTGAAAATCACGATAAAGTATGTACAACAGAAGCAAATATTTCTATCTAAATAAATGTCAATATATTTTCCTTGCATTCTCAGTTTAACATGTGTTTGATTTACACAAATTATTTTGAGGAAATCTGTTGCTTTTTTTTTTTTTTTTTTTTTTTAAGTTCATATTCCTTTTTCCAACCATGGTGACTGTCTAAAATTCCTTACTTATGTCTTTACCAGTGTCTTTACAGATATCATAAAATAATCTGCGCTGACTAAAAATACTTGAAAGCTTTAAAAGCAAAAACAGAAATTGACACAAATCAACCTTTCCTATTTTCACAATAGAGAGCATAATGGGTGATTTTGTAATTTAGAAAAGAGACACACTGCAGAAGGGAAGTGATGAGAGTGGGGAGGCGAACGAATGACATGGTGGCTCTTATATACAGGGTATTCCAAGTTAACTGTCATGACCTTTATTTCCTCAACCGTTAGAGATAAGCATACAGTTCATTTAGGAAAAAATATCTAAATTACGAAAGGAATTTTGGGTCGATTCAATGTTTTTCAAAAAATCAAATTTTGAAAGAGTTACGAAATTTAGATTTTTATACAGCCCCCCAGTCCTATCAATCATATTTAGTAAAACATTCTTGACACTGTAACGTTTAAAACTAAAAAAAAATCACTGTTCTACCACAAAAATTGACCGAGTTATGACGTTTTGAAAAATCAAGATTTTGAAGGATTTCGCATTCGGTTCCTTAAGCGATCTCTCGATGACATCATGAAATAATGCAAAATCTTGATTTTTCAAAACGTCATAACTCGGTCAATTTTTGTGGTAGAAGAGTGATTTTTTTTTAGTTTTAAACGTTACAGTGTCAAGAATGTTTTACTAAATATGATTGATAGGACTGGGGGGCTGTATAAAAATCTAAATTTCGTAACTCTTTCAAAATTTGATTTTTTGAAAAACATTGAATAGACCCAAAATTCCTTTCGTAATTTAGAGATTTTTTCCTAAATGAACTGTATGCTTATCTCTAACGGTTGAGGAAATAAAGGTCATGACAGTTGACTTGGAACACCCTGTATAAATATTATATACTTTATAACTAAAGTATTAAAGGTTATAACTAAAGTATGTTTAAATCAAGCTTTGTGTAAGTTTTAAGTTAAAAAGTTACATCATTAAGAGTGACTAACTTAGATGTGTAAATGGCCAGCTTTACAGCAAGTTTCATTACTCCAGAGAAAATTTAAACTAAGTACTAATAATAATAAAATGTATTACTTTTGAGTGCATAGAATTTTTTCCACCTCAGGCTGCTTTGTGTTAGAAAATTTCAAAACATACAAGAACTTGATCTTTTAAGAAAAAAAAAAAACTTTTTTTGTTGAAAGAATGCGGTCCTATCAACTGACAATTCCTAGCAACTGAAAAGAAAAAACACAAATTTTCTTTGAGTTAGTGAAGTTAATGTCTTTTTCTACGGAAACGTTCTGTACTCATGCGTACAAGTCCTTTTTATTTCATCTAATGTCTGTCATTTCCCTTGAGCTTTATTGTGGAAAAAAATCATCTCAACTCCAAACTACCGTAACGATTGTGACTTTTAAGCTGTTTTTTACTTCAAAAGTAACTTGAATTCTTATCTACTTCAAATAACATTAGGACAAAAATGCTTCTCGTGCTCATTTTTATATAACTATATTTTTATTTATTTATTTCCTCTCTAATGGAGAAATTACCAAAAAAATAACTTCGTTGACATCAACTAACTTTACTAACTCATGTGTTAACTTCTAAAATGTCAAAGAAAAAAAAGTTTATTATACGGCTGTGAGAAGTTAAAAGGCAGTATTGCTAATTTTTCGTTTCTTCCTATTTTCGTGTCTTTGTTATTTATATTACTTTCTCTTTGTTGTACAAGCTTGCTTTTTGGGTTTCAGCTGAAAAAAAGCTCGAAAGAGGGGGGGGGGGTGTACTAAATTCCAACTTTTCCATTTTGCCATACTCTGGGTAACGAGAGATGGCGTCCCCCCCCCCCCATCTGAGCCAAATTAATTTTCCACTTAGCTTTTGCAGCAATGGTGAAATATAAACGATGTCTTGTTCATTTTAAAGATGAAACTCTCTTTGTTTTTTTTTGGCCTTTTTGAAATCGAAAGAGAGTGGTTTTTCGACTGCTGCTTCTTCCTAGTAGTTTTCCATCTTTGCATTTTATCTCTTTTATCTGACAGTAAGAATTATATTCTGACTTTAATATATATATTTTATTTTTCTTTCTGTTAATCTATTTTAAGAATAGATTTGATTTGGATTTCGATTTTATTTAATTTTCAAATATTCGGTCCTTTAGTTTACATATGTCGTCAAATCATTAGAGTCATAAAATTTGGCACTCAATTTGTTACGACTATGAAATTGTACCTCTCACAGTAGTTTTTTTGAATAATTCTTTTGTGCTGTTTTAATACAGCCACTAATTTGCTTCGCTTGCAGCTACTTTTTATTTGAACTAATACATTTTTATATTTAGCTATACTTCAGATTGTCAACTGTTGAATAAGTTTATCTGCAGCATGTTTTTAACCAGAGATGACTACGGTATTATTATTTTTAAAGTAAAACTTTGCATTTTTAAGTCTAAAAGTAAACAGGAACTAAATCCGCTCTTGTCCTCCTAGAACGCTAGGGATTCAAAACATGGAGTTAGGGATATACGCCAAGCACAGTTAATCGCATTAATCCCAACGATATTAGTCGCAACAAATCACAGATTAAAAAGCAAAAGTTTACTTCTTACGTGGAAACTATATTTTTTAAAAAAACAGCATTGTAAAGCCCAAAGCGCGAAGTTCATTGAAATCATCTATTTTGGAGTTACAAAGAACGTTTTTTTTAATTGAGGAAAATGAGTGAATGTTTTACAATGTATATACTCTTGTTTTTTTGCTTAAGGTTGCTGAGAACCAAACCGAGCCTCTCGTGAGTTCGGCGGCCTTACAGCCTCTAAAATTTACACTTCGATTCCTGGTTCCCTCATTTCTGGATAGGCTTACATTGCATTTCTTTGACCCTAAGGGCGCTTTTCCACTTGACGAAATGACAACGACGAAAGTCGGACGGTAATACTGCAACGATAAGTACCGTGTCGTGTCGTTTATATTAGCACTGTTTTTCCACTCAAACGATATCGTTTCTCCGAACGGGTCATTTTCCACCGCATTTCATTTCGAGATAGCACGTATATTATTATGGCTCCCCCATTCAACAGATTACGACTGTTATATTTACTTTACCTCCAGAAAAAGAAAAATGAAAATACGATATTGAGTGCCTGATATTCATAACTTTATTACATTATCACCTTGTTTACTAAGAACGAAACGCACACTATCTGCTTTAATCACAGAAGAAGTATAACGATCACAAACGCATTGCATTTAAGACACGAATATTTCAAGCTTTAAAACTCTATTGATTGATATTGACTCAGTCACAAGGTGATCAATTGACGCTGCAATCGCAATTTTTTTATCGGTACAATTTACTATAAAAAATTTCTGTACGGTAACTGCTGCATTTTACAGCAACATTTACCATAAAAGCTTCCTGAATTTTTAACAGTGAAGTTTTATTTGATTACCTGTATCCATTGCTTACCATTGTAGAGAGTGTTCATTTTTAAAAATATAAGTTTGCCCCTTCATCCTCCAAGCCCTTCAAATATCAAAAGAAATGTCTGAAACGCCAAAACTTGCTTTAAACACTTCAAAACTAAATGAAACTAATAGCGGCAACTTTCGCTTGAAAAGGAATGATCCCAAGAAACACCAAGGTACGAACCCTCATACATCACGTAAGCTTTGTCTGACAGATAGAATATCACGGTGGTAATTTCACTTCTGACGTTGTTTCAACTTGTTAACACAGCCTCAGACCGTGAAGAGCATCCCATGTATATATAGTATATATTTACACAACTAGCCACGACGTAGGCGGAAGATTTCCCATCTTTCCGCGTGACCGACTTGGAAAATGACTTTGTCATCTTGTATTCGGAGTCGGTGTCGTCCCCCTGTAACTACAGTTATTCAGGATCAAGCGTATGATGATTTGTTGTGTTGATGCAAATAACTGCCAACTTGACAGTGGGATTTTTTGTTGTCTTAGTCGTATTTGTCGTCATGGTAGATTTAGAGCTATGCGGCTGGGAGGCGAAAAAAATAATGTGGTAGATACGGTAATTAAATGTGACTAGGAAGATAATTTGTATGAGATTTCGTTCAAAATTTAGGCTTTCCTTTATTTTGACTTTCAGATACATTTTTGTTCTTTTGATAGGGATGATTAAAAAAATTCTAACATTGATAAAAACTGTAACATTTATCTTATGATTTAATCAAAGTTTAAATTGATATGGCGTTGTTCCCATTAACTACAGTTATTCAGGATCAAGCGTATGATGATTTGTTGTGTTGATGCAAATAACTGCCAACTTGATAGTGAGATTTTTGTTGTCTTAGTCGTATTTGTCGTCATGGTAGATTTGAAGCTACGCGGCTGGGCGGAGACAAAATAACATGATAGATAGGGTAATTAAATCTGTCTACGAATATAATTTGTATGAGATTTCATTTCTGTATGTGTTGGGTCCGTAATAGGGATGGATACAAGGAATGGGCGATGGGTCCCTTGTGGCACACACCACTGTTAGAATTTCAATATTGAAGTTCAAAAGAGGCATTTTTAGACCATCTTTGATGCCAGCAGAAGGGAGGTGTAGGACTCTCATCAGGATGTGTTTCGCAGTTGAAGTCCAAAACATATGAGGTCTGCACTTTTAAACCAAGATGAGAAGCAAAGAATACGTAATAAAATCAATTGACTCTTCCTTCAAACATTTTTAGATCCGCTCTTAGTCCGTAGACAGGTTTGTGAACAAAGTTTGAAGCAAAATTCAAATCTGCCGTGGAGCGGAAAACCAGCGACATTTCTGCCGAAATTTCGAATTTCAGGTTTTCATTCATTTAGACATTTAAATACGTTTTTCACCTTTTGATAGTGAGTCGACCGACCAGTGAATGATCAATGAAGTCTAGTTTTTTTTATAATTCACAACATCGATAAGAATTGTAAAATTTTACGAATGATTGAAAAATCATTTCAATTGATATCATGCTTATTTTTAAAAACCGGTATAATCTGTACTGTTCTCCATCAGATTTTGAGGAGGGCTGAAATTAAAAAAAAAAGTTCACCTACCCAGAAGATAAAGCAATTTTAAAACCTTAAAGGAAAAAAAAAGAAACTAGTTGTTCATTCACTGAGGATGTTTAATTACTGGAACATGCTACCTTATGATTTTGCGGCTGCATTTTTCGAAAATATGATTTGGGTTTTCATTTTTTTTTTGACATACTTTTAATAATTTTTGTTAAAAACTTTTTTGCTACAATACAAGAAGCAAAAATCACACCTTATTGAACTTTTCGCAAAATGTATGTATTTTTACGACTTGATAATTTTTTAATGATGTTGTGTCAATTTGCTTTTAAATTTTCGATACATTTACGTAATTGTATTGGTGACCTCGTGGGTTCCTTGGAGTCATATGTGACCCCAATGCAATTTCTGTTTAATATATCTTATTAATCAACCATTTGTTTTTAATGGCATTTTGAGGCTTTTATTCTTCTAGTTTTCTATTAAAAATAATGCTATTATTGTGTTTTATTTTTCCCGAACTGCAATTTTTTCACACAAGACCCTTGGGGTCACTTCCCCAGAATGCCAAAAAGAGAGGACGTTGCAACTTTTGTGCAAGAGGACAGAAAATGCATCGAAAAATATCATAAGTGTTTGAAATTCACTTGCAAAAAATCATGTTTTTTCAGGTTTGTAACAGTTGTAAATAAATCTACAGTTATTGTAAGTTTTGCTCTAAAATTTTAATTTTTAATGCATGAACTAAAATTTACTTTGATTGTACCTTTTTATTTTTATTTTTTTAACATTAAAAAGTGTGCGAACTTAAATAATGCATGTAAAATTCATTAATTATAATAAATTAATTAAAGGAAGCATTGGGGTCATTTATGACCCCAAGGGTCTTGAGTGTAACCGAAATGGGAGGGACCCACGAAGGTTAAACGTCTGGCATTAAGATGGTTAAGAAAGTTGTGCGTGTGGGTACACTACAAAAAATAAACTGGTTTTTACAGTTTTATTCTGGTAGCCAAAGTTTCAGTCTAAAACTGTAAAATGACCAGTAATAAACCGTAAAATTGATGATTTTATAGTTTATTTCTGTGCACATTGTACAGTTTTAAGCTGGAACCTCTGCAGCCAGTATTATGCTGTGGAAATAAGGGCCCTGCTCCACATCAGCATAAAACGCGACCGAAACCGAAAGCAGAAACCGAAAATCCGGGTACTTTCCATAGGAACTCTATTTAATCCATTTTACGTTTCTGCTTTATTTTTCTGCTTTACGTCAATGTGGAGCAGGGCCCTAACAGTTTATTTTTTGCAGTGTATACGGGTAATTTTCACCATATGCTTACATTGCAGAATTTTTAAGTAATTTTTTTAACTTGCTATTTTCTTTTAGAATCACTGTGTTTTCATGTTCAATCAATGTTTTGTCACATATTTTAGGTGCATGAAAAAGTAATTGGTTGTACACTTTGATGCATAATTAAGTATTTAAATGCTGTTGAATAACTTGAAGTTGCAAGGAAAATTGTCGTCCGTTAACATACAAAATCGATATGAAATATCACTTTTAAACTATATCATAGCGCCTAGAACCAACTTCATTTGAAATTATTTGTGTCCCTGAAGCTTAAAACGATGTTTGTGATCATTAAAATATTGATCAAAAACTGTTTGGTAACGGACTTGACATTTGGTAACAGACTTGACATTTGGTAACGGATTTGACCAGTAACGGACTTGACATTTCAACCAAAATGTCAAATTATCGCTAGGTTATCGAATTTAAAAATTAAACAACAATATGCATTTTCTTAGAGTTGTATAATGAACAATATTTCGGGGTAAAAGTTGAGAAAAAGTAAAAATTAATACTAAAATCTTTAGTAACAGACTTGACAAAGAATAAAAATACGCACCTGGAAGAAATCTTGTGCGAAACGCCACAGTAATACTTCTCGACTCAGGAAAGCAAAATGGTACGAAATAATTACGTCACTAGTTTGTCAAGTTAACTGAATACGTGTTACCATCTTTTGACTGCAATAAATACCCGTTTTAGCTCAAATAATCTTAGGGTAACGGACTTGACAAGAACTACCGGACAAAATATATTCATACATTTCTTAATGAAAAAAAATACTATTGTCTATATTTATTATGAATATCATACACTAATAGTCAATATATAAAAATAATTTGTTGCATATACTTTTTCATACAATTAAGTATATAAAAAAAAATAGTTGAACTTGCGAAAATTGGGAATGGACAAGCGTTTTTACCTTGATTCTCATTTTTAAAGACTTATATAAAAATAAACAAATAAATTTCAATAATTTTTTGAGTGATGGAATTTTTTGGGGGTATTTCTTGCAGAAAATAATTGTTCGCATTGAATTTAAAATATAAGTTATGCTTCAAAATCGTCTTTTTAACCTCCGGACATCAAATGTAAGCAAATTTTGAAAATGACCCACACATAACTATTCTTTGAAATAGTGCAAAGCCAAAGGTTTAGAAACAGCGAAACCAAATAAATGCGCAGGCGCCTTCAAGCAAAGGGCTCAAGGGATTCTGGTTTTCCCTCTTATTTTTCTTTCGCTTTTGGTCTGTATTTACTTTTTTTGAGGAATGGGAGCGTAGCCAAGGGAAACTATCCTCACAGATCTAAACGGTCGTGGCTCGCTGCGAGATTCTCTTGATTGTAAAAGCGCTTGTTGATTTGGACTCTGTTAGAATTCCAGACGAAGTCCTTTTGTTAGGCGTCACGTTCTGCTGTGGTTGTAAAACTGAGATAGTTAGTGGTTTGTCAAAGCTAGGAGGTAGCGTAGGATAGGAGAAGCGAGAAAAAAATATTTATTCGTTGTGTAAATGTTTAATGCTTATAGATGGAATGTTGGATGTACATTAGGGTGATTCAAAAAAAAATTTTTTTGAATTTCTCTGGTCTTACCCCGCGGTTTTTTTACACTATTCATGAATGTGATGTATGTAAAATTTTAGCTCAATTGAATAATATTTAGAGGTCGCTCAACACGATCGAATTCTGTTGAAAATTAGCAATTTCGAGAGTTGGAGTATATAGCTTCATTACCCGAAATAATATTATTCTTCATATAAAATGGAATAACTTGAAACTTTAGTTTACTCTAGTAAGTAATTAGTCAATAAAATAATAGCTCAAAGTGAGTTGTAACGACCCTACCCCCTCCCCCCCCCCCCCGCTCCAAAGCTGCATCATCTCTTACCTGAGTTTGGGTAGAAAATGCAGCTGCAAGCTCGGGCTGTGATTTCTGTTTTCTTTTCGGTTGTTTGAGGTGTATGAGTTTATTTAGCTAAAACACCTAGCATCCACTCTAGACAGAGCCCAGTATAAGTGACAGAAAGCCAATTTGATAGTAGCTGCGAGAGTACAAAGTATGGGTCAAAATGGGGAGGATTTGACAACGTCCATAAAACGGTAAATGCAAACTATTCGCTCTGAATTGGCCGTTAACTTACAAAAGTCGTTTAAATATAGGACTTCCTTTGATAGTTCACTGGAACGAAACACTTAAGCAAAATATATTGGAAAAATAAAGGATGATCGGCGGGTTTCATACCAGTATTAGTATCAGGACCACAAGCATTGATGATTTACTTCTGGGTTCTAGTAAGTTAGGCAGGCATTGGAATTGCTACGGAAAATGCTGCTATACGATAACCAGTTAGATAAATGGGAACTTACTGAGCTCGTACGTGGTATGTGTTTCAATACGACATGCATTGCCGGTACTAAAGTTGGTGCATGTTTGATCTTGGGAAAAAAAAAAAAACTAGGGGAGCAACTTTTATATTGTGCTTTCCGCCATTATATTTTAGACATTGTGTTTTCTGTGGTATTACAACCGAAATCTATTCTACTCTTGGTCTCTCGGTATTTTAACCGATAAACCAAGAAATAGGTAGAATTGGGGTATTTGATTGCGTGCAATGTCAGATGCGATGTTCACGCAATTGCGTGGAACCATTGACTGCCATTGGATCTACAATACTGCTTTTTAAGCGGTTTTAGCAATCATAGTCCAGAATAAAACATTCTAATTTTAAACCTGGAGTGAGGAGCGATGAGGTTGAGGAGTTGGTAGCACATTCAGAGCAACGTGCAAACTAGTAATGGAAGTTGCGCTAAGTTAACTTCTGATGACCCATGTAAAAGAAGTGTCCAAGGAAGATACTAGAGCTTAGTGCGATTTTCTTGAGCAGAGCACCTTCTCTTGGTGTATGTTTTTGTATCCCAGGAGTGGTTCCTCGTGTTATATCTGTGTTAAAGATTCTTTATGGCTTCAAGTTATGGATATTTCCCAGCCAGTTCAAACTTGCAGCTGGAAAAACAAAAGGTATTCGTAACATATGAATGTGATTTCTTTCACATTCTCATCGTTAATGGGAAAGAATATCTAAGAGCTGGGTTCCCAGCAAACCTTTTTGTGCAGGCACTAAGAAATGATTTGGAATATTTTTAGCGTCTTTATTCATGTAAAGAAGAAACTCAAAATGTATCAGCTGTTTGATCCCGAGCATTCGAATCTTTAAGATAGCTACCAACAAGGCTTTATACTACCAAAGAAACTGAGAATTGTAAACGACAATAAGGAGCATGGCATGGTCCTTATTGAAGCATTTGTTAAGACTATCACTAACGACGAAAAACAAAGACAGTGTCTTCTTCAAGTGGTACAGGAACACAGAAAAGGTTTCAAAGTCGCAAAAAAGTAACCTTAAGAAAATTGTAAGAATTAATGAGCGAATTACTATATATTTAATGTATTTAAATTTGTTTTTTATATTTTTTCCGTATTTGATTAGTTTTTATACTTTTCTGCATTTCATTGGTTTTTCAGATATATAGTTCATTTTGTGATTGCACGCTTTTTTTCTTCGGAGATATAAAAAAGCAATAAAGTAACTTTATTATTATTATTATTTACGTTCGCATTTGTGCCACTTCACAAAATTTGAAGTGCTCCTAAATGTAAACATAGTTTACTAAAATTTTGGGCGAATAATTCAGTGTATATAAAGGGCCTAAATAAGACAGTAATACGAATAAAAATACAAAGGCTACTTTTTTCTATAGATATCATTTACGATCACGTTTTTGTCAATATCACGAAATTTCAAGGCGTTTGAGCGACCTCTAAATATTAATATATTTTGCCAAAATTTTGCACAAATAATCAGTGTATATAATGGCACAAAATAAGAGGGTAAGACGCACAAAAATACAAAGTTTATTTTTTTCCATACTTTTCTGAATCACCCTAATGTACATAGGATTTCAGCTTGGATTAAAGCTAGTTTTTGAAAGAATTTTGTAGTAAGCAATCTATATTTTGTCCAAAAAAGATTTCTCAACTTTATGAAGCTTTTTGCATTATCCTTTCCTTCTTTCAAGTCTTTTTTTTTTCTTTTGATGCATACATTACAACTAGATTATTTATACATCGCATGATAAAATATTATTTCTAAGAAACAAAACATAAAAAATAATGGAAAGTAAAAGTAAAATTAATAAAAGTCAAGGGACTGTAACAATTGTGAAGAATGTATCTGAAATGTTAAAACCTTTTTTAAAAATTAAAAACAGTAAAAGTGGAAAAAAGGAGATTCGAAAAAATAAGGAACCTGTTCGTCAGATCAGAGAATGATACGAATACGACTCATCTTTACTTTTCATTTTCAATGGTCAGCTGGAAAATGAAGCTATAGAATCAAATGGAAGCTATATTTTTTGAAAATACTTTAGAAGCTGTTTCTTTTCATTGATACAAATGTTTGAAATTATCTTATTGGCATTAATATTAAAATATTACGAAATGTTCAAAAATACCCGTTCAATGGTCAAATAAAACAATCATTTTTGTACATTCTTCGTCGAAAACTTTTCCAGAAAAAAGGGTAGTAGAAGCAAATACGCCATTTAAGTTGAGATTTATATTTACTTTAAGTTCATCCGTAGACAGTAATGCTAAACTTTGAATTGTTCAACATTGAATATTCTTCAAACGAAATGAAATATGAGAAGAACTTGTCCTCACTGCGATTTTAGAACACGTAAAAATTTGAATAAATTTATGAATTAAATAGGATTATTCTCCCAGAGAGATCAAGAAGGGGAGAGACAGATCGACATACTGTCTGATTACCGAAGGTAATCATTCGGTTTACAGACAGAAATAAACGTATCTATTAATTTGAAAGGATGCCAGTTCTCAGTTAAGGAAGTGTGTTAGTCTCTTATAATCAAAGTCGCATTGAAATGAACGAAGCGCGCACATCAAATTTCCCTTCGCCCACTCAATTAGATAGAATTATCTTAATTGACAGTTACCAATTCCATGACAAATGCAAGCAGGTAGGGCATATATTTCCTTCAACTCAAAGTAATATTTAATTTTTTTTTAAATATTTTCTTTACTATTCTACTTATTTATTTATTTTTTAAATTATTTTTGTTTGCGACGATATTTTTACGAGGTATTGAACTTTCTTACATGCATTTTCCTCATAGCTTTTTTTCCTTTTTGTTTTTATTAGTTTTACAGAGTCAAAAGTCGTATCTTGGCCCATCAAAATAAATATTATCTATTAAAGATTTCAGACATGTAACTTTTTTGTTATGGCTATTTTCAACGAAAACTATTTCTTCAATAGCAGTTTTTATTATGTCAACATTTCGAAAGAACCCTAGGAATGCCAGAACTTTAAACCAAACCAGCATTTTATTTCCTCCCATCGTTTTGTAGACCGGATTTCTATTCAAAGCATATTTGCTCTTTTATAGGAATTCTTTTGTTATATTAAGGCTCCGAGTTAAAGATTGCAGTCTCGCTGACGAAGCACCAGTGTTTCAAAACATCCATATTCTAACTTAAAACTCGTACTCCATCTAACTTAAAACTCGTACTCCATTAAAACATCGAACAGAAAACATCCATGTTTTGAAATGCAGTTTTTTAAAATAAATGTACATGAATTTATAACAAATGTTTTTACTGGAGGTAGTAAATTCTTTTGCAGATATGTCTATTTGAAACATCCAGTTAAGTTAAATTTTATCTCTTAATATGACGTAATTATTTCATACACGCTGGACACAGTGGTTATCAACCTTTTTTTTTTTTTGTTCTGTACTCACACCTTAAATGCGGATGCTCAATGCTGTAATACTGTTAGCCCCGCTTAAAAGAATACTGTCGGTTCCAAGAAATATTATTCGATTAAACAGGGTATTTGATTAAGCCGCGATCTTTAACATTACTTCCATGGCATTGGTTCCGAGATATTTCATTCGTATAAGCGGGGTATTCGTTTATCCGTTACCCGATTAAGCGAGGACGATAGTATGTATAAAAACTCAGAATATTCAAAACATGAATGTATTACAAAATCCCAAAAGACCTTTAACTTGTATTGGAGGAGCTTTTTAACAACAAGAAATAAATGATAAGGTTTAAAAAAAATTATAATGTAAAAAATTAAATCAGTCAGAGTCGAAACAGTTGTTGCTTGTATTGTCCCCAGGAAATATAAAATGTCTCTGATGGGACGTGTGCCCACGTTAGGTAATACTTATTTAAATAAATAATAAAACAAGTGAAAAGAAAGGAGTAAAATGAAAAAAAAAAAAGTAATAGATGAAATGATTTAAGAACCTTTGCTATAAGACTTTTATTTATTCATAACTAAAAGAATAATCAATCATAAATACCGCATCTAAGAATTAAATTTTGTGTTTCATTTTATGTTCCAAAAATATACTGAAAGAAAAATAAAAGGAAAAACACCTAGATGATTCATTGAAATAAATCTAGTGATTTATATGCAAGTTAGCTTTGGCTTTTTTTTGACGACCTTTGAACCAGTAAATTTCAAAAGTTCTTACGCATCGTACTATATACTCAACCATACTTGATTTTTCAGTGCTTTATCAGCTAATGAATTGACTTTCAAGGTTTGGAAGTAACAACAACACATACATTTACTTTGAGATTAAAATCATAAAAATACACTTCTACACATTTAATACATTTCACCACCTCATGCATTTCACTTCATTTCATATCCCTCTACAATTTCAATTCCATGTGTTTTTAATGCAATATGCTCTCCCAAAGTCACGTTTTCCCGCCCAACTAGTTCCATCATGGAATGATTAAAGAAACCACACACCCTTGGAATATTCGTGCCCATCTCTAGCACTCTTATCATTCGAAACTTAATCCATTTCTTTGGTGGGAGATAATGCTCAAAAATGGCTCGTACTTGTTTTCGGGAAGTCACGATATTTTGGTTTTTCCTTTTGCATTAACCAACAGTGTGCTATTTTTGCTTATTTCAAAGAGGTTTCCTCAAATTTTGTATTCTTATTCGTGGAATTTCCGTGCCCGAGAAGAAAAAAGCGGGGTGTTCAAGACGATTCTAAAGTCACGTAACTTCAAAAACAGCTGTTATTATTTTTATTATCATTTCCCCCGAGTTTTTATTCTGGTAACTGAGTTATAAGAAATGATACTTTATATTGGCTAGGATAATCTAATATTTTGAAAGTTTTCCTTTCAAAAATAAACATGCAGATGAAGAAGATTTCATGTATGCTTGATACTAGGGATGCACCGATAAGCAAATTGGCCGATTACCGATTACCGATTAATCGCAGTTGATAATCGACCGATCAATCGGCTGAGCCGATTAATGATGAGGATGATTGTTTTCCATTTTACCATCAGTGTTTTTTCTCTCTTATACAATTCGAAGTTAGAAATAATTAGTAATTTATTTCAGAGAGAAGATTTTTTCCCATTTTCCTAGTTTTCACAAAATAATTTCAATATTTTATCAAATATCTTAAAACCAATTTTTATATTATTGTCAATAATAGTATTGACACATTGTTAGTAATTGGACATAAAAATTCAAAAAAAAAAGGGGGAGGGGGAGTCTGTGGTGAGCACTCCAATTTAGGAGTACTTTTAATTCATACTTTTTAATAATTAGTAGACTTTAATTCAATACTTTTATTCTATGAAAATTAGAGGTTAACTAAAAGCACTGTGCTAAGAGAAAACTATCGCCACATGAAAAATATTGCAACATTGTCTATGTATATTTATTCAAAGTAGGATAATTAATTTAAAAAAAAAAACTTTATATCAACTGTGAGGATTGTTATTACTGTTAATAAAATTATTCATCATAGTTTCTTAGTAAAGGTATACTTTAAGAATAATATTTGAAAAATATTTTTTCCACCGATTAATCGGCCCAATCTTGCCGATTATTAATAATCGGCAAGGGGCCGATTATGGCCGATTAATCGGTGCATCCCTACTTGATACAGTGTACCGACTTTTATTTTTAATATTAGGAAAGTTATGCTTGAATGTTTGCCGTACAGAGTTACAGTGATGTCTTAAGAGTCATACACTGCAAAAAATAAAATATTGTTTTTACAGTATAATACTGGCAGCAGAGGTTCCAGTTTAAAAATGCCAAATGCACTGTAATAAACTGTAAAACTAGCAATTTTACAGCTTATTACTGTAAAGCAGAAATTTTACAGTTTTTTACCACAGTTTTTCAGTTTATTACCACAAAATTAGCTGTATTATACTATAAAAACAGTATAATACTGGCAGTAGAGGTTTAAAACTGTGAAATGCACAGTAATAAGCTGTAAAATTAGCAATTTTACAGTTTGTTAGGGTAAAGCAGCAGTTTTAGTTTTTTAGTGTAAAATTAGCAATTTTACAGCTTATTGCTCTAAAGTTAGCAATTCTTACAGTTTGTTATTCTAAAATAAGCTGGGTTATACTGTAAAAAAACATGAACTTTTTTTCTGTGTAAACATTGGTAGAACACAATCCATGTTGTGATGCAATTGGTTTATGCCTTGTTCTCTCACAATCTTTGCGGCAAATGTGGCAAATTTATAGTTTGGGGGCCCGTCGCAATGAATTTTTGCGACCCCATAAAGATAAACAGAACTAAGTTCCTTTTCGCTCATTGGTGCAATAGTGGCACAACTCAAAAATTCACGTCTTGTGATAAATGGGTTTTAAGTTTAGATTGATTGTTAAGGCAAATGCATAAGAAATTCTTTCGTTTGCTGCCATTTTACGGCCCGATATTAGGTTGTGCTTATATTTGCTGAAAAAAGCTGCCATTTTACGGCCCGATATTAGGTTATGCTTGTATTTGCTGCAAAAAATAATGCGTATTTTTATATTTGCACCCGTTCTTACTCTAAAACGCGCGTCTTTTGAGTTGTGCCACTATTGTAGCCTGTGAGAGATTTTTCCGGGACCCTAAGTTGCGGCGATCCGTCACAATTGCGACATTTAACACGTCACAAATCCGCCCATAAGCGGCAAAACATCTCTGAACCCCTGAAAGTCCGAATAACGTATGCAGGAATATGGCGTAGTTTTAAATTTAAAATTTTAAATTCTTTTATTTTTGTTACTTAATATTTAAACTATTAAGTTCTGCTAAGTAAGTATTTCCAATTAAAATGTTAGGATGTGTAACACACTGATGGTGAAACTATAGTCTGATTCTTTCGTAAGTAACGGTAGAATGGCCTGTAACAACCATATTCAAACATTAAATTGCACTGAGTAACAAATAAGAAAGTATAAAGAGCTGAGTAACCGCCCCTAAGCAAGGGCTAAAGCAGAAACAAGTAATACACCACCAACTCGGCTATTTCGATCCATGAACTGCGGTTTCGAGCATATTATGCTCTCACAAGCATGGTATAAGAAAGTAGTCGAGTTGGAGGCAAAAATCCTCTTATAAGCAAAGAGACAAAAAAAAAAAAAAAAAAAAAAAAACTGGTAGCTAATGTGAATTAGAATACCAGAGAGTAGTCCATGGATAGAAATAGCCGAGTTGGCGGTGTATTGCAAATAAGAAAGTGCTTATGACTAATACCAGTCCCCCATTTAGATCTAAATATAATCAGTTAGAGCTAATTGTTTCATATGGTGACATACAGTCTTTATTTGTATTTCTACCGCAATTTGTTTTCATTAGCATTTACATACACGTTAAAACAAGAATCATGGAGAATGGTAAACTCTCAGCCGTCTAAAACAAGTTTTCTAAAATGTAACGCTACGAAAGTGATTGCTTTTATTGACTCCTAAATGATCCCAACCAAGTATCTGATTAAATTACATTAAGATTCCGATTCCTGCTTATAAAAGAATGTTCCTAATGACTCTAATTGTTTCGAAACGTTCTCTCATTTACGGAAAACCATTAGCGGAAGAGAGTGTTTTGAGAAAGTCATTTGTTCAACTGAATGTCTTTCGCAAAAGTGAATTGCAAAAGTTTCTTAAAGCTCTAACTCTTACTGGGCATCGATACTGGGAACAAGAA
This sequence comes from Uloborus plumipes, assembly GCA_038373865.1. NCBI lineage: Eukaryota > Metazoa > Arthropoda > Arachnida > Araneae > Uloboridae > Uloborus > Uloborus plumipes. The sequence goes on from JAXGGA010004324.1 coordinate 84,444, forward strand.
TTTCCCTTTGATAACGCTGTTAGTGGGCTGGGGGGGGGGGGCTGCAAAAAATTACTGTTGTTTTTACGATACAATACTGGTAGCCGAGGTTCCAATTTAAAGCTGTTCAATGCACAGTAATAAACTGTAAAACTAGCAATTTTACAGTTTCTTAGCGTAAAGTTAGAAATTTTACAGTTTATTTACCGTAAAATTAAGCTGTATTCCTGTTTTTCACTGAAAACACAACAGTATAATGCTAGAAGCAGAGGTTCCAGTTTAAAACTGCAAAATGCAAGGTAATAAACTGTTAAATTACAAATTTTACAGTTTAATACTGTAAAATTAGCAATTTTTACAGTTTAATACTATAAAATTAGCTGTGTTATACTGTCAGCAGGGGTGATCGTGAGTTCGTAAAAATATACCTGAAAGTTTTAAAGAGAAAATATGTGTGTGTGGGGGGGGGGGAGGTTTAAAACTAAATCCCTTATTACTTAAGCACACCGAATTTTATAATCATACACATTTAATAATTAATGTAGGGTAATAAGCGTCAAAAATGAGAAAAATTCGATTTTCATATCCGATGCAAATCGATTGCATTTTTTAAAATGAAGGCATCAAAATCAAAAAAAAGATGGAAATAAAATAATTCATTAAAGTAAAAAGACAATTATAATGGCATCTTAACATTTTTATTCGATGAATAGTATTAATAATTATGGGTATAATCATCGAAAATTCGAAAAAGCAAAAAAAAAAAAAATCCGGAGGTTTGAAGATAGAAGCACGATTAAAAATATTTTATTTTCGGTATTTTCGAACATGAAAATACGAGAATCGATCATGAAAATACCGGAAATTGGTAAAGTACCGGAACACAATCACCCCTGTGGGGGGGGGGGGTCTATTTAAGGTAAGGTTAAACTTTTTATTTGAGAAAATAAATATAACTATCTTTATGTATAATGCTTAAAAAATTAGAGCAAATAAAGCAACGTTAAAAGCACAAATGCGCATCTAAACTGCAGACACGAGCTTCGGTTTTATAAAGAACGCTTTTTTCGTTGCACAAAATGTGAGCTAATTGATGTAAAGCCTACGCACTTATCTGCATTTTTCCTGTGCTTTTATGCTTTTTAAGTTGTTTTATTTCGTTTAATTTTTATGCTTTGTTTAGTTCCTATTTTCGTACTTATCTTCAATGTTTTTATTTATAGCAGTTTTACTTTTTGTTTACATTCTTTGCATAAGAAGCGAGAAACATTTATTCATTAATACGTTCATTAGGTAAATTTGCTTCTAAAGTAAAAGAAAGGGAAACAATATTAGCACACAATTTAATCATTATTATCTTTTAGCTCAATCATATAAGATAACATTGAAACATAGTAATAATAATAGCAAGCACAGTAAGATAACAAAGACAGTAAAAATAATAATAAGAATAACAATAGAAATAATACCAGGCCCTTCAATTTGGGCCGCTATTTTGCCCGCTCCCCTTTCCTACCGTCTTTAAGGAATTAATGCATTTGCATCTAAGTAGGCATGGTTTTTGCTGCTTTTAGGTATAATTAAAGCGGGTCTGGATAATACCAATTCTACTACTACTACTAAAATAATTGTTATAATAATAACAATAATGACAATGATAATAATAAAAAAATGATGATGACAAAAATAAAAAAAATAATAATGATGACAATAATAATAGTAATAATGATGATAATAGTAATGATGATGATAATAATAATAGAAGCAATAAATAATAGCAATAGTAATAATGGCAAAAAAAAAATGCGCTGTTTGAATCTACGTAATAAACGCCAGTCACAACTTTCTTCTCTAAGTACTAAGCGCCCCCCATCCCTGGAAAAATTCGAAATGACGGACTTGGATAATACTAATTCTACTACCCAATAATAATAATAATAATTGTACTAATAAAATAATAATAGTAGAAATTTTAATAAATATAATAATGATCTATATAATAATAGAAAAAATAAGAATAGTAATATTGATAATAACAAAATAAATAAAAATGAATAAAAAATTTAAATAAAGTCCTGCCGCAACTTTCTTCCCTTACTGCGTCTGTGCCCTCAATACGCTGATTTCCCCATGCAGTTTTGTGTAACAATGCTATTTTTTGTACTCTAATTCGTTTTTTTTTAAATTGAGTGCACACTGATCATCTTCTGATGTAAGAGAACGTAATTTCCGTATGAATGGAATCCCCTTGTATTGTGTGGAAGCATCCCTCGGAAGAAAACGTGTGCGAGTGCTTGTGTCAAGGTACAGTGTCGGTCCAATGTCATCCTATTTATAAAAGCTCTTCGCCTGCGGTAGTCACAGTTTTATATCGCTTGCCAAACTCTTACGTTCGAGCTGTCGGCTCGGGGGCTGCTCACAAAATGAAAGTTACAGTCCATTGGACAATAGAAGAAATAAATGTCAGTAGTACAAAGATGTCATGAAATCATTTTATATATTTAATATTATATATTTTATATTATTAAATATTATATTATAATATTTAAATAGACATTTTATAAGAAGCAATAAAATCAGCAACTAACATAAACTAGGAAGCTGGGAATAACTTTGAAAACTTAGCTTTTTTCCTTGAGATTGTGAACGATGTTCATTTTCGATAAAGATCATATTAAAATTGCTACAGAACGCACTTTACAATGGTTATGTGCTGCAATCTGTTAATAACGAATTGAAACAATACCAAGGTACTCATTGAACCCTATTATTTGGTTGAAATGTTCATTTTGGGGAAATTCAGACCCTTTTTTGGACCGTCCCTAAAAAGGGACGCTAGGCATTAATGGGTTAAAGGAAACTTTAAATGCCTAACTGTAACGCATGTGTAAATGTAAATCCTCCTTATTGGCATTATTGCATTTTTCATGACACATCTCAAACAAGACTTGACTTACTTGCACGCTTTTAAAAACCTAATAAATTCTTATCTGACGGGTAAAATCTTATTTCAATTTTTGGATTGTTTAATAGGAAACATTTCGTTATTTCCGTTCATGTTTGACTACCGTGATAGTTCTTTCGAAAAAACGCGTTTCTGGAGCCACACGGGTCAGTTTCTCGGCCTAATACGGCCCGCGAGCCCCAGGTTGGCCATCCCTGTCTCAAACCAGAAATTGGCTCACAACAGAATTCAAACCAAGACCCATCACTGCAAGCACTGATATCACAACTAAAAATGGAGCATTGGAAACATCTGCCCCAAACAAACTTCACCAACGTCACGATCCTCAACAACTGCGAGTGGTGCCAAAAGGTGTCGCTTCCGCCTTCCTCCTCCCAAGCATCCCCCCTGGTGCAAAAGGTTGTGATAGAGTGAGCACATTGTGATACATCTCAATTTCGTCGAAAACTTGGATTTCAATATATTTCTGTGGGATATGATATACTGATCCGTGATTGGTGGAAGTGTCGCCAACATGGCTCCGAAATCACTTTTCGGAAAGAAAAATATTCCGAAGGAATTTCCTGCGTATCCTCTTCCTCCGAGCTGTAGTGTTAGCTCCTTGAATGAATTCTTGGTATGTTTACTTTTTTTTTTTCGCAGTTGAATATACGGTTCCTCTACCTCCCTTCTGTGAATAAGTAAAGATTTAAAACTTGATATTTGAGATGGGTTCGGTTTTAAGGAAAAATCGTGCTCGGCTCTTCTTTCTTTCTCTTTTTTTTGATGTTTTAGTTTGTTAAAAATAGTACACTTGCTTTTCATACATATTTCATGTGAAGATACTATTTTACTACTGTATGTATTTTTTAAATTAAAATAATGTTCAGGTTGGCATTATTGCCAAACTATGTGGCTATATTTAAAGTTATTATATTTTTCTATGATTATTTATTTCATTCCCATGCTTCAGTTTAATCACTTTTTAATTTTTGAAAGTTTTTCCAGAGAAAATGAAGAGATAAAGTTTATGAAATATTTATTTATTCATTGCAAACTCTTCTCAATCTAACAGAACTATTTAGTATTAAATACTTAAGATACCCATTATTACCCGACGCAAAAAGGATTTGAAATCATAAACAGAAAAGAAGTGGTATAGCTACAACGGAAAGAAGAGCTTCCATTTTTAAAAACAATATTGAGGCAAACATATTAAACTAATTTTTAGGCCTACTTATCCGTTTTTAGGATTAAATAATGCTTAACGTGTCGTTAAAATTTCTGTAAAAATCGTAAATAATTACATAGCTAAATGAATATTGGAAAAAACATGAGAATAATAGGGTTTTTAGATTTAGAAATTGTTTGTTGGGCTGTTGATTTGTCTGTCCTCTTTGAAAAAAGGGTTTTTTGAAAGGAGCTCTTAATAAAGAACAAATGAACGGTCAGGTGGAAAAACCACGAAAGTCACATTTGATTCATTTTGAGAAAAACGAAATTTAAATTTTACGAACTCATAAACTTCCCCAGTATATACTTGTTCTAAAATGACAATAATAGATGGACTACAGTGTTTTTTCACGAATATTGCATATACTAAACGAAATTACTCTTATTTTTCTAATAGGTGGTAGCATCAGTTTAAATTCAACAAAAAGTGGACTACCGTGGTTTTTCCCCCTGACCCTTCAAATGCTAGAAACTTTTTAATTTTTTTAGTTAGCCATTTTAAAGCTATTTTTTAAACAATTCAAAAACATTAACGCTTACTGGAAAAGAATAATCCTTTTTATCCAAAATGCCAATAACATCCAAAACTATTTTTAATATAAAAAATTCAAAATTTGGACATTGTAGATGTTTTCTTAGTTTTCAATTTTTGAAACAATACAAAAAAAATTAATAAAAATCAAAATGCAGCCTATAGCGACGAATTGTTGGATGTCTCTGCATCCATAAGTTCACATTTTTTGCTTGAAAAAGGCGTTCCTTGCAACGCCAAAACACGTAGCTGAAGTATTCCTGCACATTTGTGCTCTTCAACATTGTTTCATATGCTGTTTGTGAACTCTCTGAAACCCTTTCAAATGCAGCTGCTTATTCAAATGCAGAAACGCAAAGCTTGAAATAAAGAAAGCCGCTTCGTTATTATAAGTGTTTAATAGATATTTATCGTTTTCGGTGCGAGTCATCAAATAATTATTTATTCCTAACAGTTCATTTGCACGAAAGTTATTTTGAAAGTGATAAAGTTTTTTCTTTTTTTTTTTAAATTAAAATGTTATTTGGTTGGTATCTAATATCATCTCTTTACCAGCTTAAACAGTATTCCTCTTCTTTGTTATTACTGAGTCCAAACAGCTTGGAAGCATTTTAATTTCATCTGATATGCCATCTTTGGTCAAAGAGCACTGAAATGCCGGACAGATAAGCGTTTTAGCATAGG
>JAXGGA010004325.1:0-89802 GCA_038373865.1 Uloborus plumipes
TCAGAAAACCCCCAAAACCCAAGATTTCAAGAAACTAAAGAAAAGGCAGAGTTCATTCCAGGAAATGTTAGGAAAAAAACTTAAGCCAAGTCGCAATGGCTAGTTTTAAGGACAAGTACATATTTGTGGACGACATGAGTGACTTCCATTCATGTTAAATCTTTGTATTTCAATTCAAAAGCATTTCTTAAAATTACTTTTCATTTTTTCATAAGTTCAAAATAATTTTGAATTTTGACAAATTATAAACGTTTACTGGTATTGAAATTATGCATTTATTTGACAGTAATTATCTGTTCTTATTCTCCCCCATCAATATTACTCATGTTTGTGAGCCTTATTACACGTTAAATTGAAAAAAATAGAAATTTTAACATGTGTTCCGATTGACCCCTATCTGCGGGGTGATTCGGAACACCCATAATTTCCTATATATTTTAATAATAATTGTTCAAAATGTTTTGTCTTTGCTTGGAATATCAAAAGTAAAGCAAGACCGAAGTTTTTACCCAAAAAATCAAATTAAAAAAAAAATCTTTTAACTGCTTTTTTTACAATCAAAGCTGAAAAGTGTTCCGATTAACCCCATTTTACGGTAGTTGAAAATAAAAATAAATAAAGAAATAGATTTTAAATTTTCATTTTTGAGTAAATTTCTAACAGTGCAGCTAAAAGACAAATACGCATCAGACAAATTAGTAAAAAAATTGTAATTTTCATGCAAATCGGTCAAATATCAATATAGATATGAGCATTTATACGATCGAGCGGCGGCCATCTTTGATGACGTCATAACCGGAAGATTTAAGAGGAGGCGGGTGTCCACCCGAGTCTAAAATTCTTTCTAGGACACCTACTGAACATTTTTGAAAAGAAATTCTCAAATTTTAAATTTCCTGCACAAGTGCTGGGCATTTTTTAGCATTTATGAGAACCAAAATGGCCGCCATCTTTGATGACGTCATAGCAAAAAAATGCACCAGGTGGCGGATGTCCACCCGAGTCCAAAATACTTCCTAGGGCACCTGCTAAACATTTTTGAAAAAAAATTCCCCCTACTCAAACATTCCTACAGAAGTGCTGTCAGATCCTGGACTACAGTTGGAAATCTTTTATTTAAAAACTTTTTCGTCTGTGACGTAATCTTTGTTGCGCAGTTGTAATGTTTTAACCCATGACATAACAGTTTCTGCGAATCTACTCTTTCTGTTCTGTTTATTTACCCTCGCGTTTCTCGCATTCCTGGTTCACTTGACTGTGGTCAGTGAACCATCATATTTTTGCACTGATGATGGGGCTTCATTTATAATAGCCCTGAAATAGCTATTTGCTAGTGTTTTCTAACTCTTTTTAAACATTTTATTGCACTTTTGGACACGCTGTCTTACATTTTTAACTTCATGTTATTATCTTGGTTTTGAACGCAAAGCAAACAGCCGCAAAAATTTTCTAATAGCACATTTGAAAATTAAAATGAGTTGTATGCTACATGTAGTTATTTTATGACACATCTAGAAAATCTTGCTAAAAATGCGTCATATAAGATATACTGTGTAATTAATTCAGATAAATACGGCGAAAATGTAATTTTAACGTTTTGATATAATTTCTTTAAAATATTAAGTGACCCAAAAACCAAATTTTATTAGATCTGTTAGATTGGAGGTTGATTGTATTTTAAATGTGAAGCTCTATCTGATTTTTTTTAACCGTATTTTAGTCAGGAAATAATGAAAATTCTTGCCCGAAATTTTCTGCTGCTAGTTGTGTTTTTCCGCTACGGAATGCTCATTATTCTGAACATTTGGCATTCTCTTGGTGCAAAAACACGAAAGTAAAATGCATTGGGAGAAATTTTTCTTCTTTTTGGTTCAAAATATTTTGAATAGTTCTCCCCCAGTAATCAACTAAATTTTTTGCTTATTCGGGAATCACACATGAAGGAGAGCTTTGTGCGGTCAAGAAATTGTTTTCAGAATATTGAGTGATAGGTCTAACCTCCAAACATATTTTTATCCTGCAACAATTAGAACCTCTTCCTTTTTGCAAATTTATTTTCGGTACAGAGTTTGAAAACGTATCCATACAGTTTTGAGTAACTAATTCGATAGGTTTTGCAAAGTTAAAATTTTTCGGAAGTTTCTATAGGTTAAAATATATATTTGATTCGATTTGTTTGCTACTTGTGTGCAAAAACTAATAATTGCTGAGCTTTTGGTGTATCGCTTATAGTGCTGTCTTTGACTTGAATTATGGGTGGTAACGTATTATATTTACAAATCATATGTATGATTCTTCCTTTTTTTTCCTAAATATAATGTACTATTTTAGCTTGAAAATACATTTGCTTTTGAATGTCAATTGAAAGTTGGTTTTAATCTTTTTTTTTTGGCATTTTTTTCTCAACCCCGCTAAACAACATTACGTTTATTAACACTTTAGATTTAATTAAACACACGTCGAACTCATGCCAAAATAAAATACGCTTTTAAATTTAAATGTATTCTACACATTCTGTTTAAGAAAAACAAAGTTGTGCATTTTAGACAGGATTTGCTCAATTTATACGTTCATCAAAATCCACTCTATTCATTATCTTCTTTTTTTCATTCGAAGAGAAGGGTTGTTAGATAGTCCACTAATTCACTTAGTTCGACGTTTTTTCTTTTCTTTGCAGAGTAAACACTAGGGAACAATATAAATGGATTGCATTTAAAACATAATAAATCAGAGATCTAACAATAAATTGTTTTCATGCTTCAAAAATTCTGCTGAGAAAGATGTTTCTAACGTATTGTTGTGATAGCACCTTCCATTCATGCAGAATACTGATATGACGAGTATTGTTATATTTAGTCAGATTCCTATCAGAGCGATAAGGATGAGTTCATTTGTTATTCATCTGATTCAATTCCACAAAAAAGTCACTCGATTTTGAATGGGGGATTTAAATCCTCTGAGGATTAACAAACTTCGGTTATAGCCATTAAAAAAGTAAAGATTCGTTCATTCATTAGTTTTAGAGGTACCACACGAAAAGATTCCTTTGAAGTGTACTTTGTTCAAATTTTGCAGATAGGGCTGAATAATACTAAAGAAAGGGACGTTATGAGCCTTCTCAAGTTGATATCAAGATATAAATCCCCCACCCCCACTAGCTGTGATGCTTTAAAACTAAAATAGTTTTCTTGATATTTTTCTAAATTTTCTTATTTTGAAGCATAAAAGTTTTATAAAGCGTGTCATAAAAGTTTTGGAAAACGTAAAAATGTTCACTTGTGTGTTAAACTTAAAGAAGAATATCAAATTCCCTTCATGTTAAACTGTTAAACATATATACGTTAAACAGAGGATATTTTGTCGTTATTTAAACTCTCTTCATGCAGTTTGACATTTTTGGAATAACTTATGGGCGATTCTCTGTAAACTGGTAATTGGCTATCTGGATTGAGTATCTTAAAAATAATAAAGTATAATAAGGTAGTTATCGCTCTTAATACAAGTAAAGCATTAATACTTTGTGGCCCAATTGTATTTAGAGTGATAACATTTTAATTTTTTTTTCTAGAAATTATCTAAGCGCCAAAAACACAGTCCCCTGGTTGTCCCAATCCCATAGTCTAACTGTTAAAGATAGTATTTAAAAAAACCTATTAACACTACATAAATTTGACAATTAATATCTAAAAATAGAATAATGAAGCTATATTCTTCTTATGAAATAAGGTATAATTACGTATTTCTAAAACTTAAATTTGTTATGTAAATTCTGTCCAGAGTTTTTTCAAACAGTCCCCTGCAACAAATTCAAAGCTGTAACACGAAAAATCTATAACTTTTGCAAATTCTTTTTGGCATGAAGTTTAAAGTAATCAGTGTGAATTTGCCGAAATCGCCGCTAACGGTGTTGAAACGCTACTTTGCTTAGTTTGAGAGCCGCATTTGTGATGAAAGTATGTATCAGGGTCGTTGCGAAAGCAGTCCTCTGGGACGTGATTTTATTAATGTCAATTAATTAATTTATAATACATATTAGTTATTATGTCCTCGATTTGTGCCTAAATTTATAGGTAGTCTCGTAACAAATTATGTTTCAATAGTTTTGCAGATATTACGCAACAAAGAGCAAAAACACAGTCCCCTGACACAGTTCCCTGCCTAGTTATACTAGGCGGGGGACTTACCCCCTATCATGATTTATCAGAAAAACACAAACTTCAATTGGCCCTCTTTCAAACCAAAGTAATAGATTCATTTTCTGAGCAATAGTATTATAATTATACGAACATTTCAAAAAAACATGCCCGGACACATTTCGTGTGAAAAATGACGAGTTTACAGAGAATCGCCCTTATTCAGCATACGGGCTGACAAAGCATTCATTAGTTTATTAAAAATAATAAAGTTATGCATTTTTTTCATAACTATATTTTGGGAGACAGGTATTAGACCAGTGATGCCTAAAATTTTTTAACCTGCGGTCCGCACTTGAAACTATCATTATTCTCACGGGCTAGAACATGCATCAAATTTTTAAGTATATAAGTTTTACTGGTCACATTGGAAATCATGGAAAAGTCAAAGAAATTACAAGCCAAGAATTGTTGGTATCATTACCTGCTGCCTATTATTTTTATTGCGAAGTTTTACTCTATATTCCAGAAACCAGTTTCTAACATTTGGGTTCCAAAATTTGTGATATTGTGATAGATCATGGGTTTTAAAAAAAACAATGGTTCACTCAGGCAGTGGCGTACCAAGGGGTTGGCAGAAGTGGCTCTTGCCACGGGTTCAGCAGATAGGGGGAGACATTTTAATCGATAAAAAGAAGAGAAAAAAAGGCTGAGAATTTTTTTGAGTTGTATTGGTAGAAAAATATTAAAGAAAAAATATCGCAAGAATAAGAGTTTGAAGGGAAAATGAAATATACGTGTCCACTCCTATCGTGGACCAATAGCTAATTTCTAAACCGTTAGAGATACGCATATAGTTCATTTAGGAAAAAATCTCCAAATTACGAAAGGAATTTTGGGTCTATTCAATGTTTTTCAAAAAATCAAATTTTGAAAGAGTTACGAAATTTAAATTTTTATACAGCCCCCCAGTCCTGTCAATCATATTTAGTAAAACATTCTTGACACTGTAACATTTAAAACTAAAAAAAAATCACTGTTCTACCATAAAAATTGACAGAGTTATGACGTTTTGAAAAATCAAGATTTTGAAGGATTTCGCATACGGTCCTTTTAGTGATCTCTCGATGACGTCATGAAATAATGCAAAATCTTGATTTTTCAAAACGTTATAACTCGGTCAATTTTTGTGGTAGAAGAGTGATTTTTTTTTTAGTTTTAAACGTTACAGTGTCAAGAATGTTTTACTAAATATGATTGATAGGACTGGGGGGCTGTATAAAAATTTAAATTTCGTAACTCTTTCAAAATTTGATTTTTTGAAAAACATTGAATAGACCCAAAATTCCTTTCGTAATTTGGAGATTTTTTCCTAAATAAACTATATGCGTATCTCTAACGGTTTAGAAATTAGCTATTGGTCCACGATAGGAGTGGACACCCTGTATAATGAGAAGGAACATTGGGCATCATTAAAACCATTAAACAAAATGTCGAAGTTTGCAATACTATCTTTAAATTTGCACAATTGTCAAAACTTTCTGAGTAAAAATTTTTTTGGGAGGTCACAGTGACCTCCTGTGACCTCCTACCAAGGCGAACATGTGTGAGGGGGGGGGGGCATTGGGGCGCAATCTTAAAACTCGCCTCGGGTGTTGGATCATCTATGTACACTACTGCACTCAGGTCAACTTCTCGGGCTGCATGTGGTTCACGGGTCGTAGGTTGTGTACCACTTTGTAAGAATTCCAATTTACAATGCAGTGTGTGAAAAATTACTAAATAACTAAATAAAAAATAAAATGAAAAATAAAGAATATAATAAGACTATTGGCTTGTTTAAAGATAATCGTAATCGATATAAGTCATTTATTTTTGCGCACAGAGAAAACAACTGAAAAAATAAACTTATTAAGGAACAAAAACCGACGTTAAAGTTAAAGTCACACAAAAGATTTTTAGACAACTACTGCTTGACTGAAGCCTAATCCCCCCCCCCTTCTAAATTGAAAAAAGCATTCATTGTAATTAAAAAACATGTGCATTCAATACAATGCAACTTTGGGCTTGAAGTGTGTCAAAATATTTGAAGCGGAGCTGTGAAATAATCCTAAAATCTGTAATGAAAAAATTTCTGAGTTCATAAGGTCTTCTTCGAGACAATTTCCTTAATCTGACTTCCGAAGGATTTTTACCGCCGATCGCCATTGCGCCAAATCACTATAAAATATTTTGTTTGGCAACAAGCAAAATATCCTTTTCGTCATATTCGCGAGTAAAGTTTGTTTTGAAACATCATTTGGAACATGGGTGTCAAAACACTGCCGACGAATATCTAAAAAGGTAAGGCATTTTTAAATATTACTGTTAATTTGTATTTATATTTTCATTCTTTACCCAACGATGTACTATCGTAAAACTTAGAGGTAGAAGTTTTTGCTTAAAAGTATTCGGAGTTGAATATATGTTTTTATATTTTTGGATGTCTCATAACTTCAAAAGTTTGTTGTGGCAGTTTTAACGAAATAATAGCTAAATTAATTGTAGGTCGGGAAAGGGAAAATGAGAAGAGGCCTGCATAAAATTGATTCATGAAATGTGTTTTCGTCAATATTTTATTTTATTTTTCACCGCAAACATTTTATAAACTGAAATAATCGTTTATTTAAATTATTGGAACCTGATGACGTAAGCGTTATTATGTCACTCTTTGAGGGGGGGGGGTTTATAGACAAGTCAAGGGGGGAAGTAACAAGAATTGTAATGTCGCACATTTTGGTTGAAATAGAAGATTGTTTAGCCTACTTTCCCTTTAAAGTAACAGAGAAACGAAAAAAACATTAAAAGTGATTAATTTCATCTTAAAAATATTGCAAAGTCCAAACAACTCTCAAAAATAAATGAAATAATAAAAAATAATCAATACATTAAAAATGGGAAAGTAGGGTTTTGAGATGTTGGAAAATATGTCTGTTGGTTTCTCCCCCCCCCCCCCCCCACAATAACTGTTGAAAGTCTGATTTGAACAAAGTTTTTTTGTTTGAAAGATATTGGTAAAAACACCTCATTCTCGTATTCTACTTCTTGATTTGAATCATTTTTCGTTCAAATCGAAACAGTTAAAAAAACCTGTTCGCTCTAATAGCTTTTGAGTGAATAGTCCGATTCGAACAAATTTTTTGAAGTAAAAACTTTTTTTCGACGCGTTGGGGCTTTTTTGAGATGCGAAAAAACAATTAAACTCGTGAAACTTACCGTTACCAACACTTCTGCGTATAAGTGTGTACATATATTGTGTATTTGCGAACATGGATGCACGTGCATGTCTGCAGTGTTTGAGATGGGAAGAAAACCACTGACGTTTCAAAAAATACACACGATTAAGTTTTTATTTCTGTCGGCACTGGCGGAGTGCCACGATTTCTTTTTTATTCAAAGCTCTCGGGGAATACACTTCGTGTTTGAATTTTTGATTTGAACAATTTTTCGTTCACTTTTGAACTATTTAAAAAAATCTGTTCCTTCTAATAAGTTTTGAGCGATCAGGCAGATTCGAACAAACATTTTTTTCTTGAAAAATCTCAGCGAGGACATGCATTTACATTCTTATATAATTAAGAGAAGATTAATCATATCCTGGAATGTTGATGGTGTACGTTGAAGTAGGCTCGTTTAGTTCTGAACGCGGAACTTCTTGTTAAAGAATATATTTATATTATTTTCGGACATGCGACGATTTGAGAGGATAAGGGAAAAGAGACATTTTATGCCGAAAGGGGAGGGGGAAGGGGGAAGTAGTCAAATATATTGAAAAAGCTTGTGACATCTTTCTGAAATCCTCTAATGAAATTGGTGAATGCAAAAACAAGGTAAGTCCAGAACTTTAAATTGGTCATTAGAAAGAAAAAGTCTTAGTTCTAGCATTATTGCTAAGGTCAACGTTCCAATAACAAGACCCGTATTTTTCGCTGACTGAAATGATTTTTGACCTCTACAAGCAACTTGCATCCCCCAGCTTGTTTCTATGAAAAAAGAACTTACGAATTTTTCTGACGGATGTAGTTTTCGCACTCACCGATTTAATTGCAATGGTGATTAAAACAAGCGCCAATTTCTTTGAAAATGTTTCAACGGAAAAGAACACGAAAATTCAACTGGTGGGGGAGCGAGACATTTTGACCTCATTAAGGGATTCATGACATTAACTACGATCCAAGAGATAAGTAAAGGATGCGTAAAAATTTTTATTTTGAAAAAGTGACAGGAGTTGTTTAAAAATTGTTATTGTTTATCCTTCCAGTTAAGTGACTTATACATTTTTTTGTGCAATTTAAAAATGTTCAGTAATAATGAGACTTAATTGCCTTTAACTTTTTTCTTATCCACTTTTGTCTCCTCAGCATTTGCATTTTTATTCAAAGCTTACCAACAATTTGTAGTTTGTTTCAATGTTGTTTTATTCTTGATTTTTGAGCCGAATTTTAAAAACAAATTTTACTCAATTTCTTGATGCTTTTGTTTGACGTAACTACGAAATATTTTTAGCAAAAAAAAAAAAAAAACTTTTATGGGCGTTTCTCTGTAAACTCGTAATTGGCTGTCCGGACCGAGTATTTTAAAAATAATAAAGTGTAATAAGGTAATTATCATTCTTAATTCAAGTAAAGCATTTATACTTTGCAGCCCAATTGTATTTGAAGCTATAAGAATTTAATTTTTTTACCAGAAATTATCTAGGGGCTAAAAACAGAATACCCTGGCTGTCCCAATCCTATTATCTAACACTTAAAGGTAATATTTCAAAAAACCTATTAACACTACATACATTTGTCAATTAATATCTAAAAAAAGAGTAATGCAGCTATATTTTTCTTATAAAATAAGGTCTAATTACGTATTTCTAAAACTTAATATTATCATGCAAGTTCTGTTCGGAATTTTTTCTAACAGTTCTGCCACAATTTCAAAGCTGCAATAGAAAAAGTCTATTACTCTTGCAAATGGTTTTTTGCATGAAGTTAACCGTAATTAGTGTGAATTCGCCTAAATAGATGAGATCGGTGGTGAAACGCTAGTTGGTTTAGTTTCAGAACCACATTTGTGATTGAAGTTAAAAATCAACGTAAATAAAGCACAAATTAGGTAGAAAGTGCTTAGGTGGAAACTTTCTACCTAATTTGTGCTTTATTTACGTTGATCTTTAACTTCAATTTTACAGTTAAGCACAAAGCTTATTTGATCACTTTTCTTTTATCCACTTTTATGATAAAAGTATGCCTCGTGGTCTTTGCGAAATCAGTCCTTTGTCGAGTAATTTGTTTAATGTTGATTAGTTTAACTACGAAGCATATTTTTTCTTATGTCCATGGTTTGTGTCTAAGTTTATGGGTATTAATGTAACTAATTGTGTTCCAATTATTTTACAGATATTACGCAATGAAGTGAAAATACAGTCCCCTACCTAGTTGTACTAGGCAAGGGACTTGACCCCTGTCATGATTTATCAGAAAAACAAACTTCAATTGGCCCTTTCTCGAACCAAAGTATTAGATTCATTTCCTAAGTAATAGTGTGATAATTATACGAGCATTAAAAAAACCTTGCCCGGATAGATTCTGTTAGGAAAAGGACGAGTTTACACAGAAGCCCCCTTAAAAACGTTCGTGATATTTCTGTTTTTTTTTTTTCTTTTAAACTTTGCAAGCATAATCATGAAAAAGAAAAACGCACGTACATACAGTTGAATATTTCTTTAGGTGTGGTTAATACTTATTGTTATCATTAAAACGTTTATTACTCTTAAGCCCATGTATGTGTACCCCTCTTCTACGCATATGATGTGGGTATTGTTTCATTTATTCTAACTTTAATATTCAATTAATTAAAAACATTATTGTACTGTAACAATTTTGACTATTTATGATTATAGTTGCCATCTCCCATTTATTTAAAACTAGCTGCGTTGCTCGGTGTTGCTCATCTACTTGGAAAATAAAAGTTGTATTAAGTGATGCTTTTTCAGTAGGCAGAATAAAAAGAAAAAGAAAATTAGTTTATAAATTTACCGTCATCGTGTGGATATAATTAATTTTTTGACTCAAATTTTAAATTTCAACTTTAAGTTCTTTTAACTGAAAAAAAGTCATTGTTATTAATAGGCATAAACATTCCGATTCACGGATATTTTTTTTAAACCCCCCTAAGAGGGTCAGCATCCCCATTAGAGTTGAAAGTTCCCCCATGGGAATTCCTGAGGGTTCAAGGACATCTTCGTGCATTTGGCAAAGATCTTATGTAAAGTGGGAAATAATTATGCATAGCATATAAGCTCATTTATGAAATCTACAGCTTACCTCTACTTTTGGTCACAAAATTTTTGATTTTCTTTCCACCTTTGTTGGCCCCTAAATTCATTCTTGACGAAAATTTTTATTTGGAAATTTCAGTTGAAGCTTAATTTTATAAATAGCTACGGTTGCATTTTAATTGTGAAAATTTTGATTTTTATTGTGTGGAAAAAACTCATATATTAACTTACTCTGGTCCTGTTCTAAGTGTGAGAATCTCAATTATTTACAAAATCTCCTTTTAAAACTAGAATTGAAAATAAAACACATTTTAGTATGTGAAACACGAAATGTTTTATTTTAATAATTCTTGTATATTTATTTACAAGGATGAATTTGTTTTTTTTTCTGTGATTTCGTCAAAAAAAAAAAAAAAAAAAAAAAACTCGTAAAAATTTCTTATCACAAAATCAAAATAAAAGGGGATAATTGAAACTCCTTTTAAAACACTTACAATTTTTACATTATCAATTACAAGTATTTTATTTGTTAATAAATAGAAACCAGAAACAGGTAAAATTTTTGGATTATATTGCTTTCTTTCCTTATCAGCTAACAATAACATTGGTTACCAATGACGTTAATACAGGATTAGCCGTATTTAAAATCTACTAAAAATTCTCAATAATTTGAATTCTATGCAACATGGATGTTCCAAACACATTCTATCGTAAGTAGAAAAAAGTATTCTTTTTTTTTTGTACTAATTTTCAAATTTTCAAGTATTTTTGCAGGAAAAACCATCAAAAAAGGTTACTTCGAAGTTAAAAGGTTACTTCGAGGTTTTTAATTTTCATCTTCATTAATTTATGTCATACGTTGGTGCGACCTAGCTAAGAGCACTCTCGATCAACTCTCCTTTCTAACAAAATAGTATTTAAATAAAAGTTAATTAAAATTGGTCCATCCGTTTAGGTGCTAGAGTACAGACAAATACGCACATACAGACACGTCAAAATTATAACTATTGTTGCATTATTACTTGCTATATTATATCTTGTTTCAGCAGGGATAGTAAAAATAAGAATGCAGCCCTAGTAAAAGTCACACAGAAAGCAACGTTTTTATTAGCAAAGATTTTTCATTATAAACGTAAATGTTCAGTTATTTTTGTATAGCTCACCTTTCGTTTTTTTCTGGAAACAATAAATGGTCAAAAGTTTTGCAGGCTCTTACATTTTCTTCTGGAAAATGTATCAATGAAACATTAAATGTGCTCAAAAGAAGCATTATTAATTTAGTCCTTTTTTCAAATGTTATTTTCTATGTCATTAAAATAATCACTTCGAATTCCATTCAAATTATAATACTCTTACATGACTTTTCTCAAGTAGAAGTTTTTTCAATGACAGTCAGATTGAATGATATTGACGTTGACATCATTATCCACTTCTCTCCAAGTAATATTAAACCTTATTAAAACTAGGTCTAATCTAAAGACTTTTTTATGATATTCAATGCTTTTGAATATGACTTCATTCCCCGTCTTGCAAAGATCCTGATTTTTCCTTAATTAGCTTAGCAGCATTAGTCTTTACCTAAAATTTTTTGCATAACATTTTCTGCGTTTTTTTCTCATTTTAAAAAGCTAATTATGTCAATATTTTAGCGTTGAAAGTGCAAATAAAATATCGTGTTTCTACCATATGCATTTCTTTTTAAAAACGAAGAAAAAAAAAGAGAAAAACCTTTTTTTCAAGTAACTTTTGATGTTTGAATTAACATCAATAAAATTGTAACTAGTAACCTTTACATAAATATGTAGAGATCAAGATGAAAGAGACGGAGCAACGAATAATTTTAGTTTTTAATGTAATTTAAATTTTGGGAATTCAATAATAATGTTGATTTATTACATAACGTTTCTATCAAGAAAAATTGCTTTTATCATTTGCTTTACAATGAGTTAAAGCATTTCATATAAGGCTGGAGGGTTTAGAGGGAGGGTAGGGGGAGGGCAATCTGCTCAAAAGGGTCACTTTTTCCTCTTCTTTGTCGCATATGATTGACTTTTTTGCCGTTTAGTTTTGATCCAAATCTTTAGGATTATATAATTTAAACTCATTGTAGGATTTTAAACAGCAACTCTACTGTTGCATTAAAACCGTAAAAAAAGTTTATTTTAGCATTAATAATATTTCTTAAAAATACTTTTTTTTTTGTCGATGTTTACTTAATACTTCATAAAACTACTAACGCAAGGCATTATTTAATTTTCTTTTAAATCGGCGAAAAATAACAAGTAACTTTGTGAATGCTTTTCGAAAAGCTATCATTAAAAAAAACGAATTTTTGAATTACTGCAATCAAGTGCGAATGCTTTGCTCCTGTCAGCTTAGACAAAAAAAAAAAAATACTAGACGGTAAAAAGTATTGCATATAGCTCGAAGTTTAAATGATTGCACTAGTAAAACAAGATTTATAAAGAAAAATCTATATTTTTACCATTTATATTGAAATTAATGAATAAGTAAGAAAGCATACCTAAAGCTAAGGGAAATTTTCTTTATTTACCTTTTGTGAGAAATATTCTAGGAACTGCTCCAACTTGCTTTATTCACTAGTATTGAGCTAAAAATTAAAATGCTTTCAAATTAAGTTTTTTTTTTTTTCAAATTTTTGGCAGCTTATACTATTTGAATACTTTGACAGGTTCTTTTTAAGATATATATTTTTTTTTAGATTTCAAAAAATGTGAAAGCAAATAATCTGTTACAATGTCGAAGCATTTTTGCTTCAAGTATCAAAGAGCATCATAAATACTGAATTGCGACAGTTCGCATTCTAATCCTTTCCAGATTTCTATAATCTGGAAGAACGGAGCAAAATGTTCAGTGAAAAATGTCTTCAATAATATAAATTTCCTTTTTCTGATACATATTTTATTCATAACTCAAAGTAAATATTTCGGATTTGGAATCGCCCGAGGTTCTGGCAAAGCATGGAAAATAGCAAACTTTAAAGGTAAAATATGTACCGTTTGAAGTGTCAAAGAGTATTTTGCTCAAAAGTATGACATTCGAATGCCAGCATACTCAGTATTTGATAAAAAATAAGTTTTGTACATCTTTTTAAGCTGTACCAGGTGTACATGCTTGAAATGTGTGTTTTTCCTATGTGAAAGATGTTACATTTGTTAGAGCGGTAAAAAGTGCTTTATTCGAAATATACTCCATTACTTGTTGTCTGTTTCCTCCTTTTTATGGCAGTTTGTGAATACCACTCTGGTAAAAATCTTCCTCTTTTGCTGTAAACAGTTCACCTAGCATTTTCTTTTTTGCATCTTCATGCGAACCGTAGCGTTTGCCGAACAAGTACGTGACACATGGATACAAACAAGTGGTAATTAGGAAGAGCAAAGTCTGGTGAGTAAGCCGCATGGAGTAGAACTTTCTAACCAAATGCTTACGGACTTTTCTGGAACCTGTTTTTAACCCCTGATACAATATGGAAGGGATTTATAAGTTTGACGTGTCTGTGTGTCTGTGACACCTCACAGCCTAAACGTATGAACCGATTTTTAAACTTTTTTGTTTGAAAGGTGAAGTGATCGAGAGTGTTCTTAGCTAGGTCGTGTCTTCGGATTGCAATTTTTATCAAATATATTAATTACAAACCTTTAAAATGTTTTTCGTGCTTTTTGAAGTGAAAAAATACTGAAAAATTTAAAACAATAGTATGAAAAGAAAAATCTGCGTCTGATAAGATATGCTTGGAACTTCCATGTAAAATAGAACTCGAATTAGAACTTTATTATTATTATTATTATTATTATTTTTTTTTTTGCAAATACGGCTAAGACTTAAATCTTACGGTCAAATTAGAAATACGAAACCAGAATATAGCCTAAAATATCAAAAATAATTTGAGGAACTAATTTTGTCTTGCAACTAACGCAGTTATCAAATCTTTCGCACAGTTTATTAAAATATTTAATTTAAATATAAATATATTAATTATGATACAGTAAACCCTGATTAATCCAAATCCTATTAAATCTGACTTTGCTTAATCTAGACAGCTATTTTGATGTACATACTGTACAAATAGAATTCAAGTTTGAGCAATAATGTTTTTTGTAGGCCGTACTTGTATTTTTGTAATTTTCTCTTGAGCTGATTTTAGTTAGTTAAATTCAAAATACAATTTTTTGTTGTGTACCTTAGTTTGCTTATGTATCTTGGCTCAATTTATAAATTATTTTGTTTACTTTAATTGATTTGGAGTACCTGGTTACTTTATTAGTCCATATTAATGGAATTGTACTGTAATAATTATAAATACGAATTATGCCACATATTTTATTAAAAAAGGGCATATGAAAGTGGTAATTTACCCCAATATTTTATAATTATTAGTTTTTTATTTTTTGATTGTAAAGGGCATAAAATAATTTATGTAAACATTTCTTTACATTATTCTCAAAGATTTGTTTTAAAACTACAATTAATACATTTTAAGAGTTTTTAATGCTTGTTCTTCTTAATACTAATTTTTATTATATAGTCTGTATTTTTGATAAAATTTAGAAAATGGCCAGTCTTAAATTGATTCAAAATAACAAAACTAAGTACCACTAATGCAAAAACTTATACGCTATAAGTTTGCTTGTTTCACAAGTGGTGACTTATTTCACTTTCTCTTTTATTGCATCTTTTTTTAACAGTGAAAAAAAACCTTTAATTCTTATTTATTTCTCTATAAAAATCCCTTTTTGTTCTAACAATTATTGAATGAAAGTTAAGGAAATATACGTGATCTTGAAAATAAAATAAATCTAATCACCGCCAAAGTTTTCTGCCTACATAGGTGACATTTTCTTTTTAAAGCTGCGCTAATGAATTTCAGTTTATGGTTCTCAGTTGCTGACTTTATCAGTTTGTCGCAAAAGGATTGTCCCTGAGGGCAGAAATAATGACTTCTTTCGAATATTTGTTTTTAAAGGTGTCAGTTACTGAATAATTTTTGAAAAAGATGTTTGAGGCGTTTTTAACTTACAAGATATTTATTTCTCCGTTTAAATGAAATTCTTCCAAAGGATATTTCAAAATTAAAGGCTCCTTTTCATGAAGATAAAGGCTTTGTATAAATAGTGCTTTGAAGTAAAGCTTTGAAGAAAAGATTTTATTTTTATTTTTGAGTATTAAGAGTTAAAAAGTATTAAATATTACATTTTGTGCATTGATAAATTAAAATAGTTCTGGGCATATTTATGATGCTGAAAGCAATGTCTATCTTTTTTGATTGATTTTTTTGAAAATTTGGAGAAAGAAAGTGAAAATTAAAACAGAAACGACAATGTGTTTTGCAGCAAAAATATATTAGTGGTAGCCGTGACGAATATTGATGTCCAACGTGGTTTAGAACAAATAAATATCTGATATTTGATTTGAGCTTTGTCCGCGTTTTACACCAGCTATTTTTATTTATTTATCATACTTACATATATTTATTAAGTTATTCACACTATTTACTACTGTTGTAACTACTGTTTATTTTTCATTTGTGAAATCTCTTCACATGATGTTACTGTGGCCATATGAACAAATAATCATAAGTTTAGTAGATAGTTATCACTCTCCGACGTAAATGAACACCTTTACTTCCTTTGTCGTTCTATTTCGGTGTTTTATCAAAATAAATAAATAAATAGATAAATAAATGAATAAACTGAAAAGTAAATAAAAATAACATAAAATGAAATGATATAATATAAATAAAAAAGTGCGAACATTCGCATTTTCTTTTCATTTATCCCTTTTTTCAGTGCTTTGTAACTTTAGGTAAACCACCAGAGTTAACAACCGTATTAGTAGTTGACACTTACCAAGAAAAAGATATCTCTACGAGAGAAGAGCAAAACGATTAGAAACAAAAAGATGAGTTAAGTTTCAGGTAATCATTGTAAATTTAAATATATTTAAACTCTTTCAATGTTTGTAAAATGAAGCAATTTCTGTAGTTTTTTTTCCTTTACAAGCGTTGACTTCTACCGCAGGATCAACTATTTTTCGTCTTAAATTAATCGCAAGTCTGCAAAAACTAAACGTAAGCTTGGAATGTAGTTGCTGTTTGTTATCAAATGAACACTATTCTTTAAGCCGGTGATGGTATTATTAACATTAAAAATTGACTGGAAATACCCGCAAACAAAATAAATAAATAATTGAATGAAGTGTTGCCACATGGTCTTTAAAGGCGTTTCTAGCATGTATAGTTTACTTAACACAGTGTCAAACATGTAACTAGAAGAATTGCTGTCAGATTTTTTGACTTTAGGTTTCCCAAATATTTAACCTTTATTCCCGTAAAATATAGCGTATAATGTTTAAAAAAAAATATTTTTATAAAATGTTTGAGAAATCCTGCTATGGAAATTTTCAACCTGGATGTCAAAAGTTAAAAAAAAAAAAAATTGTAACATACAATTTGAGCTGAAAGTTTATAAAACCTTTCAACGCTTACGGAAAAGGAAAAAGTAACTTACAATCAACTTTAAGGTAGTAATCTGGTAACTTATGCCTATATTCATGACTTTTTTGGAGGGTGGTTTTTTATAGGAAAATAAAAATGAATTATCTTGAATATAAGGATTGATTTTATTTACATATTAAAAATGTAAAAAAAAATATTTGAAATAATTTAGTAGTTTATTACTATTTTTATTGTCACTCGAAGTTGGAACTTCAAAAAAAAAAAAAAAAATGCACGTGGGTGGCCCGGGTGATTTTGGCTCTTGATGTTATCTGAAATCAAATATTCTTGATTATTCTTAGTCTATAGACATGTCATTCTGGTCGGAACTACTGAAGTTAAATTTCAAGGGTAAATAACAAAATGGCGGACTTAGAAAAAAAAAGTTATTTTATTTTAGCAAAGAAAGGGTTGTAAAATAAAAAGTTAGGGGTGAAAACAATTATCGTCAGTTCCGACGAGAACTATAAGTGTATAGAACAGCCTGTTAAAATTTGAAAGCAATCGGTTCAGTAGAAAAAAAGTTAGGACCCGGGCCGACCAGAAAAACGGTGTTTTGAAAAAAAAACGCGTTTAAAGTTCAACAGCAAACTCCGAGGCGGTTTAGGAAACTCGTTATAACTCCCGAAATATTTCGAATTTCTGTCTGCCATTTTCACAGTATATTCTCAAGACATTGTACTTTCAAATCAAGCAAAAAAAAGTTTTTTTCGATTTTTTGAAATCAAGTTACCAGACTACTACCTTAAGTGAGTTTTTAGTCCTTTATATAAATGTACGAATGCATTGCACCCTAGGATGACTTATCGTATGCATGCAAAGTAGTAAGTGTCACACTTTTCCTCACGCCATAACATTTAGTGTCATATCATACTTTTGTGTCAGTTTTCATTAAAAAGAATAAGCCCTGGATAAAGTATCTACTTCACAAAAAAGAAGTAAAATATCAATTGGGCACTGGCTGCTAGATAGAAATTTAAAATTCAAGTTTACCGTTTGCCATTTCATACGCTCAGATAGCGGTGATGCATTCACTAACGTTACATCATACCACGAGTAGTTATTTATAGACAAATTATTTTTTCTACACACAAGCACTGCATGTGCTTCAACAACAATTTAAAGGTGCAAAAAATAAGTGAAAAAGAATAGTAGAAAAAGTTTAAATAGATTTCAGTAGAAGGGTTTTTTTTTGTGAAAAAAATGCTTAAAATTTCAAAATATAAGGAGTTTAAAATATCTATTAAAAATTAGAAGTGTTTGAAAAATTTAGTGCAATTTCAACCTTTGTAAAGTAACTGTTTGACAGCAAATAAAGAACACTTGATTTGTATTCAAATAGGAATTTTATTAATAAGATTTATTTCAATAATAAAGAAGGTAGCAGCAGGTTAACATTTTATAGCTATTTTCAATTCTATTAAATCTATAGCACTTTTTTAGTGTATGATACATACTGATCTTAAAATCCTTATGTAAATATAATTAATTGAATTTAATTAAAAAAAATACTGGAATGAATATATTCAAAAATCTTCTTCGGAAGAATAAATCAATTTGTAAAGATTGAGTTTCTTAATCATACATTTAAATAAAAAAAATGCTGGAGGTTTAACAAGATATTTTAATATTATTAGTTGCAAACTAATTGACATCACATTATTCTTAAACATTTGCGATAGTCACTCTAATACGGCTTTTTAATTTCAAAAGGAAAAAAAAAAAACTTTGGAAGCAGAATTAAGTAAGCACAAAATTATAATTTTTTTCGAATCTTGAGTTGGCAAAAGGAAAAGACGTTCTGTAGCCGACTAACAGCAACAAAGTTTTTAGCTTTGAAATTAATTTGTCAATGTAATATTAAAAAATACATTAAGTTTTTAGGATTACCCAAGTAGCATCAACTCATCGGATTTTGCTCGGCCGATCAACAAACTCCTCGTAAACTGATCCTGTAACGCACGATGACATCGTTCCGATCAGTATCCGAGCACGGTTTTCGATGAGCTACTTTTCATCGGAAAGCGATATCCTTCCGATCAACTTTCCCGATGAAAATAAGATGATCTATATTCCATCGGAAAACGATATCCTTCCGATCAAGTTTCCCGATGAAATTCCTCGGCACGGGACTGTTCTGCTCGTAAATTGTTCCAAATCTCATCGTATTCTCATCGGATTTTGCTGCTCGGATTCTGCTCGGCCGATGAGATATATTGGATCATCGGTCGATGAGAATTTCATCGGGTTTCGATGATTGGCCGATCATCGGCCGATGAGATGCTGCTGCTAGGGTATGTATCACTATTATAGACAGTCAACTTATGGCGGTCTTAGGCCATCATTAGAGCTTTTCTTTAATTTGCACTCTCTCTGCTTTTATTTCTCCATTTTGTGATATTAATAGATTCAAGTCTTCTTCGGGGATATCATTCAACGTATGGGACAGAGAACATTACTAATCATAAAAGAAGGCATTTGATGTAGTTCACTTTTTTTTGTTTGTATAACGAGTCGATATTTGAACTTTCAGAATTCTGCTTCAATACACATAAACTTATGTTTTACATTAGTTATTTCTTGGCGTGATTTTTAATTACATATAAACAATAGCCATGAAACTACATTTAGGTAAGTCGAGATTGTTATAAATATTAAAGAAGTAGCTTATGTGTATACCACTGTTAAAGTTCATTTCTATTTAAATATTATAAAACATGTTTTGAAGTATTTTGCATGCTTGTTTACACGAGCACATGAAGATTATAACTGTTAGACTTTAAATGATATTTTCCTGTTTAAATACTATAATGATAACCAAACCTAAAATGCTTAATGATAACAAACCTCTTAGGAAAACAAAGAATTAATTTTGGTGCTAAATATTCTTCTTTACATAGCTAAATATGGTAGAGAAAAAATGATCGTTGAGTGAAATGATTCTTTATAATTTCATTAAAAAAATAACTCAGATATGATTCTAATTATTCTTTAGTGCTCAAATAAAAATAAATCATTTACTTTTTAATTGATCAGGCTATCTGACACAAAAGTATTTCGATGCAAATAAATAAAAATTTTCGCTAAAATATTATACTATCTGCAAATGTTTAGTTAATAAGTTTTATTTAGAGATTAATCACATCTTAATTGTCACCTTAATGTACCCAGGATAAAGTAATGATAATCTTAGCTGTTAGATACATAGCCTTTGTTCACGCCAAGAATAACTATTGCAAGATCTTCAGAAGTTAGTAAAATATTGAAAATACAAGAAATATCAAAGCTTCAAAATCTTGAATAATTTCAAAAGAATTTCTTTTGTACTGTTTGCTTTATAACATGTTTTCATTTATTTCCTCACTGGCACAAGTTGCATAACTTGCCCAAGTAATTGCAAGCATTTCAGCTTTATCTCTGCTCAAGTTCTGGTTCAACTTTTCCAAAACTTTTAAAATTAATGAACTAGTTTAAATATTGATTCAATGTAAGTTACATTATTTTAAAGAAACAGAATTAAAATGTCTGTAGTTAAGGTAAAACAATTAGAAGAAATATCACTCTCTTTTTACATACCAGTAAGAGATAGCGCGCATTTATCACAAACAAAAATAGACAACACGAACTATAAGATCATTTCTATGTACATACTCACAATTATTTACAAAATGAAAGAAGGAGAAATGACGTACAATAATGTGCTATTTATAAGTGTACTGAATGGTATTAACAGTGAAGTAGTAGTGAACAATACATTTCCAGCTCTTTAAAAATATAACTGTCAGTATGTAGTATTATTAACGAGATATGCCAATAGAGTATTGATTCAATGAATTGAAACCATGTTTGGGTTCATAAAAGCAAACTAAAATTGACTTTAAATAACAGTAAATTCGCAGTTTATGTCTATCCTTTGGGAGTGATTCTAGAAAAAATCGGTGGCCATCTGCCTCAGGTTTACATAGGCAATTCCCGCCTCAAAACGTCTTCGTTAGTGAAATTTCTATCAAGAGACGGTTTAAGGACGGAGGTTTCTTATTTTTTTTATTCATTTATTATTCTGATTAAAATGTAATGTGATCGAGAGTGTCCTTAACCAGTGATATTTTGATTGAGAGAGTCTTTAACATGCTTTATATGATCCGTGGCAACAAACCGTGAACACGCGGATCTTCTGAGGCATGTGTTTATCTTCAATGTCAAAATCGAAAACTAAGATCTGCAAATTTTCAAAGAAGCCGGTCACCAACTGTATTGGGTATTAAGAATGATTATTAGAATTTGTTACCAAATAGTCGGAAATTATGTTCTAAGAAAAGATAAAAACTTCGTATTGAAGAACGAGCATATAATAATAATGATAAAATCGATAATTATTGGCTAGTAATTTTCCTTTATTATCCGTGTTATGTAGAAAAAGTTCAAATATATTTGATTTTTTTTTGTGTTCTGGACCTCGAAATGGTTATGAATGTAAGATGTAGTTATCGGGTAGAAAAAAGGTGGAGTATTACTGTTCACTATGATTCATTTATTTATTCTTATATATTTTTGATGTTGTTCAATTTGTTATAAGTTCTTCGGTAAATTCCAAAAAAAGGTGAATTTTTTTCTAAGATTTTTTTTTTCGAAAGATCTAATTTTGAATTTACCATTGCATATACTCTATTCACTTATCTCGTTTTGTATTATATGCCACTGAGCATATAATCGTTATACAAAATTGACAAAAAATTAATGCAGCTACAGAGCAGCTAGTTTGCGACTAATTTCTTTGCGTGTGTAAATCTAGTTTCTACTAAGAAACTAATTTAAAATGTAAACGAGGAAGACTTCGGAAGATTCTTAAGTTTGAATATATTTTTACATATTTAGTGTTTGCAATAGATTTCGAGAGAGAGAGAGAGAGATAGATAATTAAACAATATAAAATACAATATTGAAATTTGAAGATAATCAATTGTCATTCCGACCATATAGGTCTGAAAAATCCAATCCAAATGAATACATTGCATCCCAACAATAGTTGAACGCAACTGCTAATAATCCTTTTTCATTATTTTGCATATAGCTGCTAATGACATGTGCAGCTATTTAAAAAATTTGTATTTACATAAATACAACGATTTAAATATAGATCTATGTTTGATCAAATATCTGTAATTTACATATCACTTTCAGAAAATGTCAGAGCGTATCCATCGATTTTTTTTGCAAATTCTGTAAATTGTTCATCTCTTCGCCTTAATCGTCTTTCGCTTTGATTTCATCTTTTCTCTGAAATTCTTTGAGACATTGAAATACTTTCAAACAATATTTACACCTATATAATGCACAAAATGTTAAATTATATTACCTTATTGTACGACGTTATGCTTTTGTTGTAGTTAAGAGTTACGTCTCGATACTTGTAGGCTATAGTTACTACACATGGTGATTTTTTTTGGCGATAATTTTTACTTTGTTTGTTGCCGTTGTATTTGGTCAGTTATATCGAAACTGCTTATTTGGCAATGCCACACGCTATTTTGACTTTCTAATAGATTTCAACTCAAGTCATGTAACAAGTCCATAGTTTAAATTAATGAAAATTGATTACATCGATTAATTAAACTAGAACCTTAAATAGTTTAAAAGAAGCATTAAAAATCTTAAATGATGAAGTAAAAATAAATCCATCAAAATAATTCGTCAATTAAATACAACTTTAAAAGCTCTATCCACATCAAATATATTCAGCAAAAAAATATTTTATGAAGTCATTAAATAAATAAAGTTTGCTCATAATGTGAATTTGAAACTAGAAGAAAAAACAAGACATTGATGTAAATCATGTTTTTCCGTTTTTTTTCCCTCGAGTTGGATACCAGTCACCAAGCGCTATAAAAATGATTGTAGTATCTGTCAATAGCAAATGCCTAAAATTTTTATTAAATACCTATTTGTTGCAGTCTAGCAAGTTTAATTTCTCAATGCCTGTTTTTTTTGCAATTTGGTATGTTTTCTTACTGCTCGCTTATTTTCTGCAACAAGGTAAGCTAAATTTCTTATTGTACTTGTTTCTTGTTCGAGATTTTGTGAATTATATTCATTTTAAACCGATATCTTGCCGTACTGATATTTTTTTCTCCAAGCAATATCATGGAACTATTTTGAGTTTCAACTTTAATGTAATGTTGCGCTATTGTTCAGTACGATATTTTAAAAAAAATTTGAAAAATGTTTTTAAAAGAAATGTTTTAGAACAAAAGTTCTTTCAAGAACAAGAAGTGTTCATTAAAACTAAAGTGAAAGATAATAAGCAAATGTGGAAAATGTAATATTTGTTTTAGACTAGTGCGATGTTTCAGAGAATAAAACAATGCAGGTAATTAATAAATAAAATAGATTTTAACAGTGAAATGAGTAACGAGTGCAAATAGAATTTCCAACATTTGCTTTTAAATATTCATTAAATGTTTCTCATGGAGAAGTGCTTAGGAAGCTATTTTAGCATCTAGATCGCAAAGCAGAAGAGCACCCAAATGAAAAAAAAATATATATTTTTATCGCATTTATCAACATTTTTTGCATTGTTCTGCAAAAACACTAGCACGTACTTTTTACCTCATACAAAAAGCGGAAAATACCCAATTCGTCGCTTTGGAAGAATAACGCTGCAACTCAAAAAAATCAAAAAATGACATTTTTATGTCATTTTGTTCAAAAAAAAATCGCTCTTTATGATGAACAAGGTTACAACTCAAAAGTGTCAAAAATATCCGCTAGGGAGCAATTTTTGGAGAACACTGATGTAACTCAAACTACCTTCACTCTTTTTAAAATTACGTCATGAGTTAAAATGCCATTGAAGTCAATCATGCTACATTAGAAAAGAGATTAAAATGCGTTTTTTTTAATGCTAGTTTCATTAAAATAGTCGCAATAGTTTTGAGCACAAGCGCGATAGAAGTTTCTGAAAAGTTAAAAATTGCTCTCCTGAAAAATGGGCTTTTTTGAGTTGCAGCGTTATTCTCCCAAAGCGACGAATTGGATCTGTTTTTTGAACTATGAAAAGGAAGATATTTTTAATTAAGAGACTGTTTAGTATTTATCACTCACCGGTTCCAAAAGTGGCACGTCTGAAAAAAAATCGAGCGTGGAGGTTTTACGTAAAGTTTTAACGTAATATTGTTTTCAATTGGTTTACTTTCAAACACTAAAACTCACTCAAAACATCTATAATGTTATATTTACGGGTTTTAGATCTCTAAGTTTTCTTTCCAATTACTGTTTTAACGATTTGTGACTTTTCATTTTATCGTGCAACGCTACCAAGCATCAGCCATTTAATCTAATTCGTGCGAGTCTTTTTTAGATAGATATAGTATTAAATTAAGATTGTTTACCAATAATTTGTTCGTTTAAAACTTTTTTCAGATTCATAACAATAGACGCTGGTTAGCTATATTTTTGTCATCTATAGTTGGTTTTAAGTCTCAGTAAAAGTCTAAATCTATTTATTTCCTTAGCACTTGTAAATTCATAATTTACCATACTTTTATTGATTATGTTCCGCAGCACTGCGCAGTAAAGCAAACACTTGCAGTTAAAGTTACAGTTTTCATTGCCAGTTTCTTCCTTTTTCTGTTATTTATTTATTCAAGTTTAAAATAATATGTCCTCTCTTAACTCTTTTACATTTTAATCTTTGTATTAGCGTCAATTAAAGGCTGTATTTCCTTCAATTAAGGTTTCAATTTTGATTGGCGAATTTTCCTTTTTTATCTTTTGACAAGCTACTTTTATTTAAGCTTGTATTTGTTTTGCTGCAATCTCTGCAATATCCTATACTATCTCTTATATTAACGTGATATGTAGATGATTTTACAGGTTAAAATTAAAATTGTTTTTGACTTAAAGAAAAAGGAAAACGTAGCATCAGCTATTTTATATTTTAGGCATATGAAGCAATAAAACTAATACATTATTGTTTATCGAAGAACCTTAAATATATTCCAGTAAACCATAAATGTTTTCCACTATATTTGAAAGTGACAGTTCATTTGAAGCTGTACTGAGAATCCAATTTTCAGGAGTTCCTTTTCCAACTAATGAGCTAAACATCCTTCAAAAATTATTTGTTTTTATATTTATTATCACAATGATTCAAATTTGATCACAAAAAAAAATATTGAATGGTATTCGCTGCAAAACGAATAGAGAAATAAAGAAAACATTTGAATTTTTTTTACTTTTCTTTTAAACTACATTTATTTTAAGCTCATAAATTTTTAAATTGTGTAAAGTTCGTAACGCTGGCTTTGATACTTAAGCAGTTGAATTTTAGAGACAGCAAGCAAAGTTTACACGTTATGCCCTTCATAACATGCATTTTGAGTTCGAAGTATTCGGAAAACAGGTTTTTTTATACTATTACAGCTGCTTAGTTTAAATCAGTATTACTGCAGAAGAGACTAGCAGCCAATGTAGTCTGAATAATGTTGTTAAAAATACAATGAGAATAGAGTCTTACAAGGACTTGCACACACTATGATTGCGAAAATATTTACAGGAAATAGATATTCTTTGATCATGTAAGTGACGTAGGCAAGAGTTTTATTTATCACTAGGTAATGATGAATGAATGTGAAGTTTAAGTCTAAAAATGAGTTAAAAAATTGAACTTGATTGTATACGAGTTTTCGCTTGTTTCCATCAACTCGTACAGATTAAGTGTATGAGGTGCGATGCAATAAAGTGATGAGAAGGTTTACTTTGCGGTACTGTAGCAAATTTATAATTCCAATTTCATCTGTTCCCACAACGGAAAATTTGTAAACAAATACAAGCGTCCTTTAAGTGTTTTTTAAATAAATTGAACTGACATGAGAATTGATATGCTGTGCGTACAGTAACAAGTATTTGTATTGTTGCACTCTTTATAGGTAATAATAATGAAAAAATATAACTTTTTAGCATAGTTTTATAAATGCTAAAATAATTTCAAATAGCATCGTTGTTATTTGTTTTGCATCCCCACGTGTTTTGCAAATGTAATGTAAATAAATAGAATATTTTGAAAAAGAAAACATTTTAACTCTTAACATGGCCAATAGCCTTTTTTTTTTGATACAAAATATTTGATTTAATATACATGGTGTTCGAAGCAAATGTACACAATTTTTGAACAGTCAATAAAACAAAAGGTTTGAGCTCTACGAGGATGATATTGGCAAAGTTTGGCAACTGAATTCTTAACCGCTTTCCTTACAATTTTTTTTTTGTTGAAAAAAATCATATTTTTTTATTCAATTTTTAAGTACAAGGAAATAAAACAAACAAAATACTGTCGTCCCCGCTTAATTGGGTAACGGACAAACGAATACCCCACTTATGCGAATAAAATATTCCGGAACTTAATGTTCCCCATGCCATTGACGAAATGTTAAAGACCCCCGCTTAAACAAATACCCCGCTTAATCGAATAATATTTCTTGGAACCAACAGTAGTCGTTTAAGCGGGACCGACAGTATGTAGGTTTTAAGTTGAATTTTTAATATTTCATAAGAGTAAAATCATTTAGTTTCACCCGAGTTTTCTCGGGATAATAGTTACCTGCAACTTATACGAACCCGAGATAACTCGGGATAATCAGGCAAGCGGTTAAAGTTTACCAATATTCTTTTGTTCCGTCTAATGCGTCTGCACCTTTTATTAAAGGACAAAGGGAAAAAATGCGTCCGCATAAGAGAAGAAACAAGCTATTCTCAGGTGTTCCATGCAGAACGCAAACTCGTAATAACGATGCAAAGAATGTTTTGAAATGCTTTTTATCTTAACTCGTTAATGCCTAGCATCCCTTTTTAGGGACGGTCCGAAAAAGGGTTGAATTTCCCCAAAATGAGCATTTTAAACAAATAATAGTGTTCAATTCGTACCTTGGTATTGTTTCGATTCGTTTTTACAGATTGCAGCACATTTCC
Source organism: Uloborus plumipes (assembly GCA_038373865.1). NCBI lineage: Eukaryota > Metazoa > Arthropoda > Arachnida > Araneae > Uloboridae > Uloborus > Uloborus plumipes. Next base: position 26,921 of record JAXGGA010004325.1, read on the forward strand.
ATTTTAAAATGCGTTCTGTAGCAGTTTTAATATGATCTTTATCAAAAATGACATCGTTCACAATATCAAGAAAATAACCTAAGTTTTCAAAGTTATTTCCAGCTTCCCAGTTTATGTTAATTGCTGATTTGATTTCTTCTTATAAAATGTCTTTTTAAATATTATATCGTAGGCCGAAAAAAATTTTAGTAAAAAAAGTATGTACCCTCTGGGGTCTATCGTGACTTTTAAGGGTCGATTTTTAATTCCTTAATAAAAAAAATATTTTTTATAAAATGTTTTTTTATTTTTCCTGTCCATTAAACACTGTTCGTAACCAGTATACAAAATATCTTTTGAAAAAAATTTGTCAGGCAGTAATGGGTTAAGGTGTACTTTCATAAACTATTCCAAAATCCAATTTTCGTCCAGCACTGCATTCTAGAGAACAGTTTGTGTCTTCTATTATGGGGGCGCCATTTTTTTTCTTTGTCCGTTTATAAAAATTGCAGCCACATTCGACGGGACAAAAGAAATAAATACATAAATAAATAAATAAACAAAATAAAAATAGATGTCTGTTACTTATTTTGCCAAAATCAACCTCGTAGTGCTTAAACTTTTTTTCTCAATAGACTGTTCGAATTGAGTGCATTTGATTCAGACACCCTGTACAGCTTCCACAGGATATACATTTCTACTTGTTGCTATTGTGTCATGCAACCTTAAACTAGAGAATTGAGTGTTTAAACCTTTTTTTGTGTTTAGATATTTTATTTGAGGAAGAGTTCAAATCGGTTCCATTTTATTAATTACGAAATTTCAACTACAAGATTAGTAGTTAAAACTGCCACATTAGGCTAATATTGAATTTTTATCTCTTAAAATTCAATCTAATATATATTTAGTGAGATTTTTAATTTGCTGTAAACTCAAAACTGCTTATTTGAAAATTATCTAATTGCTAGCAACACTTTTAAAATGGCGTGACACAGTGTTTATTGGTTACATAAAAACGCAAGAGTAATTAGATATTTGTGGCCCAGCATTAATATTTAATAGTTAAATTAAATAGTCGTTATTGCTTTAATGAATAACCATCATTGCCCGTGCGGAATTTTAAGAAATTATCGGGCGTTGTTTTTTAAAGATAATCAAGTTTTCATTTTTTTTCTTTTGTTGTTTTTACTCGAAATTTAAATAATAAGTTGCAATTTTGTACATTAACTTAGTGGTGGTACCTATAAAAGTCAGACTTGGAAACATGCGATTCAGTTTAATAGTGTAAGAGCGAACGAAAAAAAAAAAAAACTAGTATCCGAATATTCAGAGTAGTGAGTTGCTTGTTTGTTATACATTATTGTTCAATTGAGTTTAAAGGTTAAAAAGCATTATCTATGGCTTCGGCAAATCCTTAAACTGCAGATAATAAGAAATTGCTTAGCAAAGTCGGCTCAAAATTGAGACTTACAAAATGCGTCTGAAAAACTAATTGCTATTAATAGTCGTTACATAGATTTGAATTCGTAGGAGTCCAAATCTCTAGTTCTAATGCGCAGCCAATTGACTTCTTATGGCCAACTCCTCAGTAAAAACAGCATACCAAGTTTTAACTCGTGTAATTTTAATAATGACATTTCATAATAGTGTAATTGGTGCATAGAGTAGCTGGTTAGAAATGCAGTTGACTAAAGAAATCCATCAGTTGTACGATATGGATTACGTGAGTTTTGCTTGAACGCTGATCATATTATCTGTAATTGATGAATATGATAACAATTGAAAAATAAATCTGAAAGTGTTCGCTGACACTGTTGCTTTTGCTGAAATACGTTACAAACTGTATTCAGTAACGGATCATCGCAATTTTTGCAAGTACGGTAAACTCATATTGAAGATGAGCTTTATCCATTAGGGATGCAATTTAAACTGAGATAAGTGCAAAAACCCGCGTACTATTTTCCATTAATAGCTTTGGAAAAAAAGGCCGAAATTCTTATTTTAAGGGTATTCTAATAACGCACCTTCATTTTTCTGCTTTCAGTAAATCATTACCGTAAAAAAAAGTAAAGTCCGACAGCGGAAAATCGAGAGTTTACCTTATTGGAAATTGGTTAAAGTTTAGGTTACTCCGATATTCATGTAATAACTCAAACTTTAACCAATTTCCAATAAGGTAAACTCTCGATTTTCCGCTGTCGGATTTTACTTGTTTTTACACTAATGATTTACTGAAAGCAGAAAAATGAAGGTGCGTTATTAGAATACTATTAAAATAAGAATTTCGTCCTAATTTTTTTCCAGAGCTATTAATGAAAGTACCCAAGTAGCACACTTCGTTTTTTATAGGTTGTAAAATGGTTATTAACGTCTTGACAACGGATTAAAAACGTTTATAAAACGTTTAAGCGTTTTTTGTGCTACCTGGGTACACGGGTTTTTGCACTTCTCTCAGTTTAAATTGCATCCCTAATGTATGAAGCCCATCTTCAATATTTGAAAATTATCTTCAAAACCTATTTTATCAGTAATCACAGCATTCATAAGCTATTTTGAGAACTAATCTCAATATCACCCAATTAACGTGTGCATTCCAACTGAACCATCGTAGTCCTGTTTTTTTTTTTTTTTTTTTGACATAAGTTGAATTTTAAAGTTTCCGTTTCCTATAAGGAAATAAAACCTCATAAAGCCAATTCAAATCACGTGGAATACATATATGAAACTATTAACATGTTTTAGTATCAGGCAGGGAAAATTCTAAAATCTCATCAAATTAAATCTGAAACTTACGTGGGTTTAGTATTTAACACTTTAATATTACTACATTATTGGGATTGTTTTTCAGAAAACCTTTTAGTAGACTAATATTTGTTAGTACGTAGCATTTTTGTTATTTGATAATGTAGGTATTAATTAGCATACAGGAACGTGCACTTACGAAGTTTTAAGCTGAAAACAAGGAGTTAAAATTAATGACTTTAGAATTTGCACGAAATCAAAATTAATGCTGAATATCAACATCGTAGTGCCATATTTGACCTTAGACTATTTTCTTACAATCAATGAATAACCGTAAATTTATAATAGTGTCGTGAACAAAAATTGCAAGTGATATAAGGTACAATGACATAGTTCTTGACGTTAGCCATTTTGGCTCAAAATCGTTTGGCCGCTCTGCCCTTACATCGGATTGTGTCTCACTAGACTGAGCGTGGGGGCCCCCAAGGCATGAAGGAAGAGAAGTGAAGTGAAGTAACCACTTTCATAAGTAACTATCTGCCGTTTGTCGCCTCAGCGGCTTTATCTTGTGCTTTGAAACATGTGTATTCTAAAAAATCTTCCATAGTCTGGTGCAGGTGCATTTTTACGTTCACTAAAGAGTTCTTTTCGTCTGGGTAAATCTGGAAAAATAAACATGACAAGGCTTAAATGATGTTTTGTGTGAAGTATAACGTTTACCTGCTAATATTACAGGGTGACAAGAAATAACTTGGACACACATTGTACATTATAATTATAATGCTAATGAAAATATTGCGACCAAACTATTATTGCTAAAATGAATACATTATTTTGTCTAATAAATTTAAACTTTTTCAAAGTGGCTACCTTTAGCATTAATACAGAGCTTTAGGTGCGTTATAAAAAAACGCTACGGGCCGCAACTTACTTTTTGATATTTTATCCCTTTTCGTCAATAAAGATTTTTGTAGGGATGCCACAATCTTATGAGGTTTAGTACATACCTTTGGCTCCAAGATGGAATAAACAGAATAATCCGTTCTGCTCCACTCTGAGGAATACGGGGGCCATTTGAGCTCCAATGAAGTTCGGAAAATGTGACTTGCATCAATCTTGAGTGTCTTTAGCCCTGTATGCAGATGGAAAATCCTGTTGGAAGGTTTGTGTTTGGTTTTTAAAGAACTTTTGCGACCTTCCAAAATCAGTTTGAGGTATGTTTGTTCTTTCATTTTTATTCCTTGATACACAAAAACAAGTGGCGTTTTCCCACTAGCACATACTCTACTAGGATCGTCATTTCGAATTTTTCCAGGGTGGCAAAGGGTGTATACACAATGTAAATTTGCCAAAAAATGGCAAAAACCACGCCTACTTACGTGTAAATATATTGATTTTCCAAAGTCAGGGGAACCCGAAATGACGGGCCTGTACTCCACCCCAAATCTTTGCAGATAGGGATCGTTGAAGCCACCAACAATTTAGAAAGTTCCGAGTGCTTCTGCTTACCGAACTCTATCATTATGGCTATTTTGAGCTTGTGTATTGTTCAATCGAAAACAGTTTCTCACCTTGTGCATACCAATGTTTATCATCGATCATCTGCAGCCCGCTTTAACAGTTCTTCTCTCTTTAGAAGTCTTGCGCGTTTGTTCTTTGCTGTTAGCTTTTGAGCTTTTTTCATTTTGTGACGGAGAAGATCAAGCTCAACTCTTACCGTAAAACGAGTGGTTTCTCTATTGATCTTCACCCTTTTAATGACCTTTCTCATTCAAATCCTAGGATTGCGTTAGACTCACTTTTTGATCACTTTTCGGTCTCTTAATGATTTAACGTTGCGTTTTCTGCTTCTTCCTGACCTGTCATCATCATGTCCGAGTTTTTTTTTCCTTTTAATTGTGTTGGAAGCCGCCTAATTAGTCACGTTCAACCGTTGAACAATTTCACATTGTTTCCTTTCTTGCTTATGTATTTTAAGTATAGTAGATCGTTTGTAAACTATAATAGCTTACAAAATCCCAAATACTTTACTTACACCTATTTAGTAGCTTTCCAGAATCGATTCCCTATCACAATATCATTATAAATTTAGTGGTATTTAAAGATATTTGGTTTGAAACTTCGTCCAAGGTATTTCTTGTCACCCTGTACTAATGCACAATATATTTAATGCAATCACAGAATGGAAAAATGGCACCAATAAATACAAGCTGTTTCTATTGAGTTCTATAACTGGGGGTGATAAAGCAGAATGAATAATGAAAAACCAATATACATTAGTTCTCAAAATAATCACCTCCGGCACTCCCACAGTATTGTGCACCGCAGTACAAGTTCTGGATGCACGCTTTGTAGTTTTCTGAATATATGCATCGAAGTTGAGCAGTTAAGTTTTCCTTATATCCTCTACGTTTTAAAATGGATACCCTTTTAGAGCTGTCTTAAGTTTCGGGGGTACGTCTATTAAATTCTAGGATTGCACGTGTAGTTAAGGAGTGAGACTGTTTCCAGAATGGGGGAGTTTCCGAAATTCCAAAAGTATTTTTTTCTGAAAGAACATGCTTCAAAACATAGGAATTAACCATTTTTTTATTTTTTTAACACAGTTATATACTTTTTATGAACTATTTTAACCGGTGCGCAGACGCTATTCCGAAAAAAAAAAAACATCTGCGCATGACGTAATGGTGCACGTAAGCGCGAAATCTAATTGGTTGTAGTGATATGACGAAGGTCGTGACGTCACCGATTCCTGCGATTGGACAACTCAAGTCAAGCAAAATGGTGTTAGTTTTCGAGCTGTTACATGCACCACTGACGTCACAAAAGCCACGCCCCGTATTCAAGGTGGGGTGTTTGAAAAAAATAATAAAAAATAAACTGTTTGGAAAATTAAAGTTTTTTCCGGGCCCATGTTATTATTTTATATCATTCTATCAATTTCAGTAACAAAACGTAGTACTTTTGACTGAAGGAAACTCCTCCATTGGTACAATCGTTAAAAAAAAATGTGTGAGTGAAGGAAGTGATTATTTTGAAGACTAATAAACGTAAATTTGTTTCTTAATTACTCATTCCTCTGTATTAGCCCCAGTCCTGGATTTTAATAGACACACCTTGTATTAGCACTTTGATATTTTGGACACATTTTTAGAATTGCTAAAGAGGAGTTTTTTTCAAACTTTTTGTAGTGATCCAATGAAAATTACCAACTAATCATATTGTATATGCTAACAGTAGCTTTATTAAAGTGCCAGCTCTGTGAAACATTATGAAGTATATGCGCTGAGTCATTTCTTGTAACCGGATAATTTTGCACATACTTTGCATTTACTTTCGTCATTTTATTTCGAAGACAAGCTTTCTTTACTTTATTAATATTTTAAAGGCATGTTTGGAATTATGACTTAAAAATTTACCTATTTTCAATAATTTCAGTAAATAGAAATTAACTATGCACAAGGTAGTTCTTTTTTTATTCACTACAACGTCAGTTGTTTTGATATACTAACCTGTGTTCTAAACAAAACTCCAGCGTTCGTTAGGGCTTTTATTAGCATCATGGAGTGCTGTAGATGAACATCATCTGAAAAAAAGTAAGCAAATTTATGTAATGCAATGTTAGTTAGCACCTCTAGCTGGAGCTAAAGTGAAAATACATGGATGAGTCTAATAGCTTCATATGTTTACGTTTCATAGACATTTACTTCAGAAAATTTATGAAATTCGGGAAAGAAATCAAGACTGAATGCTTTGGTGAGCAGTTTGAAACCACAGAAATAACTGCATTCACTCCCCTCCCCCTAAATACAAACCACATAAAAAAAGAAAAAAAAAAATGAGAAAATATTCCTTTAGCATTGATGAAAAGTGTATCAACAATTTCTATATTTTTTGCAATGTTCTGGGGAGCAGTCTGCTTCTATATAAAATAATACCGCACAATATTTTATTTTACTTTATTTATTTATACAATAAGAAATGTCTTTTTTTTCGAAACGTGGACTAGTAAATATGTGTGAAAATGATTGAAATTTTTAATGGATCTGTGTCAGTCTAGGAGCTAAAATAATGAATATGCTTTAAAATTTTTTTTAGCATAAATAAAAAAATTTCGCAGCACATGTATCAAAAAAGTTGTCTTCCCAATAATACCTGTAGTGAAGAAACTCATAACAGTATTGTAAATTTTGGATAATTCTCTCTTCTCTCTCTCTCTCTCCTTTTTAAAGTAGTCAGTTGCACGTTATTCAATTTTTTCCATTTTTAGCAAAATACATTATTTTAAAAATATAGCAAGAATGTCAAAATATGTTACCATCAGCAGTTCCGTGTATTAATAGGAACTTTTTCCCTCGAATATGCTCTGCTTTTATGGAAACGTCCGATTTTTCATATCCAATATAATTGTCCTCTGGTTTTGGGCTTTGCATGTATCTTTCCGAATATACAGAATCTGCACAAAAGCAAACAATTTCTTCAATACAGAATAATTAAGTGAGGTTAAAAAAAGGAGAAACAATTGAAGGGCCAGGGAGAAAAAAGATGAAAGTCACGTTTTCGTCAGTTTTGAGATATTAGCGCTATCTAGGGACTATGAAGGATTAATATCATCTGGTAGAACAACAAGGGGGAAAAAGATGAGAATCGACCGAAATGTGCATGAAAACTCTATTAACTGCAAAGGGAGTTACGAGAAATCAAACTTTGTTCTTCGTTTTTCTTGAAATCGCTTTTTTGGTCACTTTCTTCTTTTCCCCCCTTGCCCTTCAATTTAAGAAACGGGAAAGCTGTTGAAATCGATAAAACACATATTAGCATACTTATATATTTTCGTCTTAGAATGAAAACAGTTAGATAAAGATGTTTATGCAATTCTTATTCAAAATAGTTATCAGACGTAGAGCTGAGCTTTATCATGGGCCCGTCATTCCACATTTTTCCTGGGGTTGGGGAGCAAAGGGTATGTACACAACTAAAACTTACCAAAAAATGGCAAAAACCACGCCCACTTATGTGCAAATACATTGATTTTCCAAAGTTGGGGGGGAGGCAATTGATCCCTTTGACCTCCCCCCTAAATGACGGGCCTGCTTTATCAGGCTATTGTGCCAAGGCAGCAAAGAAACGTGACACGATTTTTTTTAACCAGAATGACTATTAGATTGCTGGAAACTGTTTTTCATTGTCTTTTAAATGAACTGTTATTCATTGTCTATGTTAGTTATGCTCACTTATATATATTTTTATTGTTACAAGCCTAACCAAAATGCATTTTCCCTATTTTTTGTGAAGTATAATTGTTTAACATTTTTAAAAATCTCGCCGTAAAAATTGTCTGAAAGTTGGTGTTTTTGAAAGAATGAACATTCGTTTAGAGATTTAATAAAAAAGAAGAAAACGTCTAATCTACTTTTTATTTTTGCAAACAAATGTTTTAAGCAGCCCGAGGAAAGCTTATTAGCGTGGAAGTGTTCAGATATCCTTAAACTAGTAAAAATATTGCTATATACAACTCACAAAAACTATAAGCCTTTTCCTTTCATTAAATATTATTACCGGATCTAGAGGCAAAATTTTACGCCTTTACATCTTCCAAAAAATAAATGAAAAACGCACACTGATAATCATATAACAAAGCTACAGAAAGGATTACTCGGCCAACTGAAATGACTAGAGAACCTAAAAAAAAAAAAAAAAAAAAAAAAAAAAACGCGTCACAGATTTTCTCAGTTTATTTTATGTGCGACGATGGCAATACTAGTAAGAAAAGAAGTTATAATGGTTAGTGAAGAAAATAAGAAAAAATTCGCTTTTCTGCACTATATTTCAATGTGATTACTTTTCTTCTGTCTGTAGGCAGTTTTTTTTACGATACAGAAATAAATTGAATTAAAAGAAAAAATCGTGTTCTTTTATTTATAACGGATTAGAAGATAAATATATATTCCATAACGGCTTTATACATCTATATCTTAAGAGAAACTATTACGACAAAACTTTTCCAGAAATTTGGTTATTTTCAAATCGGCAAAACGTTACATAAATAACTAGACACAAAATAAAAGAAATTATTGCGCGCAGTACACATGTTTTTTTTTTAGGAAAAAAATCCATTGATATCAATGTGTTATTTATTACACCTGTTTAAAATTAAATCAGGGTTCTTTTAGTATCAATTAATGTTATGAAAATATTAAGGCACCTATTAATCTTTTTGATTCCAAAATGTAAGGCATATGTATTTTTGAAGTTTTTAAACAAGTATTTTAATAAAGTGAAATTTTTTGTTAACCGATAATTTTAAACATACTGCGCGCTCTTCTGAAAAACAAACTATCAATTTTTTTCCTGGAGTAGAAAACAAATGTACGTTTAAAATGACGAAAAATTACATTGATTAAATATTCTTTGCCCACAAAATAACATTTTTAAACTAAAATTTAAATTTCATACAATTTTATTAAGCGTTTTATGGCTGTAATTTGAAACGGTTAGACACAAGAAAAATTTTGGTCCGTTAAATTAAGTACATGAACACCTGTATAAAATTTCGTACACTTGAGATGAGCCGTTTGCGAGAAATGTGCGCAACGAGTAAAACCGTAGTTTTGAGAAAATCAACTTTAAACAACAAACATCTGACAAACAGTTAAACAAGCTCTATTTACAAAATTCGGTGTCTGGTTTTTTCCCTTAGCTTCCATTCACTGGGATTGCTTTTTACGGAGTTTGTTTTGAAATGTCCCCATTATTTCCCACTTAAAAAAAATATATTGAAGACAAAAAATTGATTTTTGACTCCTACACTAAAAATGAATGTTGTTTATACAGTGTAATACAGCTAATTTTATAGTAATAAACTAAAAATGGCTAATTTCACAGTAATAAACTGTAAATTTCTACTTTTACAGCACTGAACTGTACAATTGCCAATTTTGCAGTAATAAACTGAAAAAATTGCAGTTTATTACCATTGATTTTACAGTTTTAAAATGGAACCTCAACTGCCAGTATTATACTGTTGTTTTTACAGCATAATACAGCTAAATTTTACGGCAATAAACTGTAAAATTTCTAACTTTACAGTAAGAAGCAGTAAAATTGCTAGTTTTAGTTTATTACTGTGCATTTTACAGTTTTAAATTGGAACCTCGGCTACCAGTATTATACCGTAAAAACAACTGTTCATTTTTTGCAGTGTACAAGGCTACTACACCCCGAAAATCAATTGCGAATGCAAACTTAGATGTAAGTACGATATCATGATTTGTGTTCATGTTGTGTCGTATTAGTTTTTCACAGACGTGCTTATTTCTTAGCACTTACCATAATACAGCCAGTTAGTGATAGGTGCTACGGAAATTCCACAAGAGAATGTTTCGTCAGGCGTCGCAAGGGCTGACACAGACATGTAACCTCCGTATGACCAACCCCAAAGGGCGACTTTTTCTCCGTCAACGTAGGGTTTGTTTAAAACCAGGTAGCTGAAAAATATATATTCATTTTCCATGAAAGAGCAGGCTTCCTTAATTGTAAGAAGAACATGATAAATGTATTTAAGTAAGTTGTCCGGAAGAATAAAAACAAATATGGGACGTATTGCATTGAAATTCTCTATCAATTTTTCAGATTTCGGATTCTTGTGAAACGTTGTTTGTGCAAAAGCACGCAAAAATTTGCGGTGCAACGCACTTTTGAAGATGCAGCGTTTCACCTGAATTCCGCCCTAATTGTACCAATCAAAATGTTGACGTAGAGAATTAAAGTAAAATGAGTTGAATCGATTGAAAACTATAACATTAAATTTTCTGACATAGTTGCAGGGTAATGCTAAGTAGGTTTCTTACAGAGGAAAATTCGTACAACCCAATTATCAATTCAACCGCAACTTCAATTTTTCCTTCCAGTACTTGCCAGAGATAGCGTCACACACGGATGTTTTTTGGCCGAAGTTGATTGATTGGAAAGTAAAAGTTACGGTTATAAATTGATAGTTGGCGGAACGAATTTTAATATGTGTGATATCCGATTAAAATTAGTTGAAATAAAGTGTGGGATTGTTCTTCATTTAATTATCTAATAGAAATAGCACAGCATTCGGATGTTTTCTTGCCGAAATAGACTAAAGAGTAGAAGTTGCGGTTGAACTGGGAGTTGAGTTGAACGAAATTTCCCTTGTGTACTGCCCCATTTAGAGTTAAAATAATCCTGTTCTGAAGAAGATCTTTGCACAAAATTTTGCAACTGAGAAGCCTAATTTATGCAAGTATAATTATGAATACTTTTTATTTGTAAGAGGGTAATTTCTCAGTAACAGAAGTACCAGTTTTTCGCAAAACAGCTAACAAAGACTAGAAATATGTCAAATTCGTTTCTATTTCTAAAACTTAATGAAGAACATGATGCTTACTACCATATAATACATTTACATTTTAAAACTTCCAAGAAAAAAATATTGAAATAATAGCTTTTTCTCCGTAATGGATGTATATTGTAAGATACGTCTGTTACGGAGCCAAAAAATATTACCACAAAAATACTGTTTCTGGAAATCTTCAAAATTTAACTAGGGCGAGTTCTGGTAAGTGCGTCCACGGGGTAAGTGCGTCCACTGGGAATTATATGAACACTGTCTTGAAATGGCTTCTGCAACACATCGACTATGTTAGATAGCTATCTAATGATAATTTCAATAGGTAGAATTCAGGCCTGGATTCAATGGACGAAACACAATCAGGGATAACTTAAATGTCTTCAAAAAAACTCTTAAGTAAAGATTGAGAAGGTTTTGTTTCAATTTCTTTTGTAGTCATACCAAGCAATTGAAGTCCAGAAATGCAAGTTGTTTCTTTTAAGTAATAGCTACTAATAAAATACATGTGGTATTTTGATCAAATACTCTTACTAAAATTTGTTTATATGACGGTACGCACTTTCCCCTTCTTTAAAGTAAGGTGGGGGTAAGTGCGTACCATTATGATGGGGCAAGTGCGTACCACTATCATGAGGCATATGCGTACTATTATGCGGAGCAAGTGCATACTATTATGATGAGGCAAGTGTGTACCATTACGTGGAAAATCCGACTCTCGTAATTCACCTTTAATTTTGCTTATAACTCTTTTATAAACCGATTATAAATCCGACGTCATTTCCATCAAGTATTTATATTAACATTGAATGCGGAATAAGATTTCAATTTTATTCATTACCTCTGAAATATATTGGCTTTTAGATATCATTTAGTAAGTTTTTCGTTGAAAATAGCGATCATGAGCTATACTTAATTTAAACCAGAATGACAAATGAAGCAATGAAATTAAGTGAAACACTAAATAAGGAACCAACTGATTCAAAAAACGAAGGTGAAGTAATGAATAAATTATATTTAAGAAAATTAAAGAACACCTTGCGAAAAACTATTTCAATATACAAGAAAACAAAAGTACAAGTATCACATCATGATCCATTATTCTCTTTTTTTTGCTCTTTATTTTATGTTTTTTCTTACTGCTGCTGATTCTAATAAGAAAAATATTTTAAAACCGTATTTATTCAAAAAAAAAAAAAAAGAAAAAGAAAAAAAAACGAATTGTTCACTCAGGTCACCTAAGGATCTACCATGCAAATAGAACTAAAGAAAATCACAGGGGTACGCACTTACAACAAAGCTATTGGACGCAGATGTCTCATCTTACATTTAAGAAGGGGTAAGTGCGAACCCTGTCTTAAACACAGACTGATTAATGTATTTAACCAAAATAAACTATGTAGACTATGAGTGATTATTACTAAATAAAAACAACTTACATTTGCTCACTTGGTCTTATTAAAAGGACAGAGGAAGAATCACAGACACAACTCTTTCAATCTTCAAATCACAGTTGTTCGCAAGACACGTAAAATATCACTGATTGCGTTTCATCCATGCAAGCAAGTGCTGATTTCTAGTATTAGGAATTAACCCAAGGCAACTACCTAACATATTGAATATGTGCCAGAAGTTTTTTACTGCTCATATTCACAGAATTTAAGGTGGACGCACTTACCCCGCTAGGTAGGGAAAGTGCGTACCTTAGAATAGGTGTCATAAACCACGTCACAAAACCTATGCTTATGGTTTATTTGATATATTATATGCTTGAAAATCTTAGTAAAAGATCTGGAAAGAAAACTAAAAAAAAAAATGTGAGTGTACAAGATTTTTCAACAGAGCAGCATCCCTGAGAACATTAACTTTGCAGAAAAGGGTACGCACTTACCAGAACTCACCCTATTTTATAGAAGTAGAGTAAATGTTCTTCAAAAACTCATGCAACGAAAAAAAGGATCTAATATGTTGGAAGTCTCAGCAGTCTGTTTTGTGAAGCAATTGGTGCTTTTTTTTTCAAAATGGAAATGCTCATGGATACTAATTTTATAAAATAAATCCGAATTTAACAAACCTGGCTACGGCAAGTTGGTCTTCGACTTCAACATTTCCAAGCTGTCTGAACGTTTCATGTACCCTTTTATCACCTTGAAAACCACTGCCTCTTCCATCTATATGAGCATATATGTAATTTTTGTGACTGGACAGGTAGCTACCCCAATGAATCTGGAACTTTTCTGTCACTAACTGGGTACCGGGACTTCCACAACTGCAAGAAAATATTTAGTGTTGAAACAGTACAGAACGTCAAGCATAGTAGTTTAAGCATATCAATTATACTTCTTTTAAAGAGTTGGATTATTTGCATAGATTCTGTAGCTCAATTGCGTACACATTACATGCAGAATAAGCAAAATATATTTAATTTGCATTTACGTACATTTGTTGAATCCAAAATTTACTTAATCCAATAATAGGTCAATTGATGGTTATATTTGACATTAAAAGATGCATTTTTAATGGCTAGTTTAACTGAAAAAAATCTGTTGCTCGTCAAAAAATGGTATCGATGTCGCAAGATTTTCGTAAGGTAAGCAGTTGAATTTAACATGAAATTCCTATTAAGTACATATTGTGGAAAAAACAGCATTTATGTCTGCCTCACACAGAATCCGTTTCAGTGTATCTGTAATCTTCGCCTAAGTAAATGTGCAACTAATTTTAGCTGGTATTCGAACACATCATGCCAATTTTTTTTTCTCAAGTGTAGACAAAGTGAAAGTTAGCCTAATTTGATTTAGTGCGTGGCTGATTTTGGATCTCCCAGCCGGTAGGAGGTAAATTATTCTTAAGAGCACTAAATAAAGCAAGTTGTTTTTCATGCAAAGGAACGTAAAGATTACAGCAGAAAACTGCAACAAGATAAAATGCATTAAAAATAAATAAATGTATAAATACAAAACCATATCAAAATAAATAAGTAAATTTAAATGAAATAATAAAATTTAGTTTTTTTCTCCATTTTTGTCAAGTAAAAAATTCAACTATGTGCTAAATTATATGTAGAAAAAATTCAGTAAGTTAGAAAAAGACACCTTTATGCAATATTAAGTTCGGTAACAGTACTAACAGTTTGTTATTACAGAGGTTTAATTGACTAACAATTTAACTGAAAAATCAACCAATGCCATTTATACATAAAATCTGTCACTTCATTTTATTACTAGTTTAAACAATTTGTAAAAATTCTGATTTGAACTTAATGAAAATGCTCCTGTAAAAAGATTCAAATAAAAATCAAATGAAACGTTAAATTGATTTTTTTTCTCTATTTTTGAATCAAACAAAGAATGTACCATATTCATAAAACGTTTTTAAGAAAAGTACAGTTTACCATGCTATATGATAGTAATAATACTTACACATGAACAATTAAAGGATATTTGATTATTTCGTTTTCTCGTAAAGGCGGAGGTAAGTACAAGCGAACACTGGCTTCTGTAAGAAAAAAGGAGAAATTCCCGCATAAGGTACTGACATGTATTTTGGAACTAGAAACTAGAGAAATACCAGTTAAGAAATTTAAAAATGTGTATGTTTTAAGAAGATCAAGTCTCACTTACCATACCCTCCTTTTAAAGGCACTTTAAAAGTCTCGATTTGAGGTAGGGCTCTGTTATCCAAGGCTTCAACTAAATCGCTGTTTGTGTCTAGAACTTGAACTAAACATAATACAGAACAGTTCATTACTTTTCGAAGTACAGATGTGAAAATACAAAAAGGAAAAAAAAAATAAAACTTGTATTTGGAGCAAATAAAATAGAAAGCTTGTGTGATGTAAAAGTACTAACATAATTAATAAAAAATATACAAGAATTATCATTTATTTAATGTTTGAAAAATAAGAGTGAGGATGATTTGAAGTTAAAACGTTGCATTCAAATTTTGCCGCTCGTTAAGCGTTTACTTCCTAGGTAAAAGTCTAACATTGTCTTTTCGAAACTTATCCGTTAAAAAAATTCATATACGCTTTTCAAGGGATATTTAGCGTTATAATGGCATAAAGATGTTTGGGATGGGCAACATTTTGAAAAAGGGAGATTTTCTCTCGGAAATGTTTTGGGTGCTTAATTTTGACAAAATACCGGTTGTAGGTTCAACCCAATTAGGTCAACAACGACAACTAACACATGTAGGTAAGTTAAAATCAGTTAAAAGGAATTTTATCATCTCTCCAATCCATGATTAGACAGTTTCACCCATGTTTTGTGATCGAATTGCAAGCAAATGATCTTTTGAATAGCTAGTCAGAGCCCTTCTGTAACTTGTTAGCATTTGGTTAGACTTTTGAGATGCTCAGGAAAGTATATGGTGATTCCACAATGTTGAGATCGAAGGTGTTTGTCAAAATACGCCGGCAGCTAATCTTCGTTGAGTGAGTGATCATAGTTATATTCTCAAGTTGTACTTTGTTCAAGAGCTTCTGCTAGAAATAAAAAAAACTATTCTCAAGTTGTTTAGCAGTAATTTCTATGAATACATATTCCTCTGGAGATGCCAACTTACTATTTTTTTTCGTAAGTGAAGTTGCAGGTCCGCCAAAAAACTCATCTTTATGTAAGGATTCTTGACCGTTTTGAAACATCGATACTTCTGATACACCTTCAATCTCGCCATCGAAAAATCATCGTACACGCTTTAACTACTTTAAAGTCCGACAAAGTGTTTTACTCAAAAGCTGACAAGAACTGATGAAAAGTCTTGAAAAACCATGTTTCCACAGAAGAGCTTAGAACAAAATTGTCAAAGGAGGCGATTCAACCGCTTGACGTAGGGAGAGATAATAAAATTATATTTCGGACGAATTTACTTTAACTACACGCTTTATCTGTCGTTGATGGTAGTAATCTCATAACTTTTGCAACCTAATATATAATATCCAACAAGACAAACAGTTTGCTACGTATTCTAAGACAGTAACCTATGCAGACAATAAGCACAAAAATGGGAATCGAAGTGGTAGCATACACTTACTGAGCTGATTGGTGAGAGTTTCTCTTAGTTCCACGCGGGGTACATTGGGACCTAAGCACTCCAGTACAAAATAGTGCGCGCCGTGGCTGAATAAGGCATTAAAGTAGAGGCAGTTCTCGTCCAAATCACAGGTAAGGCATTTCTGTTTTCGTGGCTGCGGTGAGGCGAGATCCGTCACTGAATACAAGTGCCTCTCTTCCGGCTTGCCGAGTAGGGTTGTCATATAATATCTGCAAATGTACAACTTACGTATAATTATATTGTAGAAGTTGTATGCAGTATGAAACATAATGTGAAAACAGTAAGTGAGATGTCTTGAGTTCAAAAATAACGGTACTTACGTATTAACTCCACCGCAGTTACAGATTTGGCGCTTAAATTAGATTTGTCGTTTTTTCTTTTTTGCGGTTGGCCATTTGGCCTCCAAAGGCCAAATAAATAGCCAAATCATTTTTTAACTGCCAAACTAGTAGCTGCGGTGGATTTAATGCGTAAATACTAAAATAACTTGTTTGCTTTTAGAATGATTAGTTTTATTTTAGTTACAAGAATGAATGTAGTGTAAGGGCCCTGCTCCACATTGACGTAAAGCAGAAAAATAAAGCAGAAGCGTAAAATGGAGCAAATAGTGTTCCTATGGAAAGTACCCGGATTTTCGGTTTCTGCCTTCCGTTTCGGTCACGTTTTACGCTGATGTGGAGCAGGGTCCTAAGTGAATAAAATTTTAAGTGAAAACAGTTTCTATCGCATTGTGTGTTTCGAAGGATCAATTCTGTCTTTACACGTCATAATTTACGTATCAGTCGTTTCGTATCGAAACCATCTCAACCTACGAGTTATAAACAAATCTCCCATTTCATAATTTGATACTTGTTATGGGATAATGTTTACTCTACGAATTGATTTGAAGCGCATACTGCTCAATCAGCTCAAAAACTGATTCGTAGCTTTAAATGATTTTGTTTTTGCCGTATTTTCCAGCTGGATGAACTGGTTTTGATAATAAACAACTCATAATATTATCACAATAATTTAATTTGCACATTAAACAACAAACATTTAATATTTGTCCTTTAGGATTTATAAGTTAGCTATAATTACAATATAGAATTTATATAAAAATTATAGTGGAAACATACATTGAGGAATTGCGAGTTCAGAATAAAGTTGTTTATCCTTATGGTTAAGAATTGAAGTTATGATAATTGTTTTGTATACAACTAAAGTAAAAACAATAATCAAAACTTCATAACAAGTTTTCATAACAACAACGCATTCAGAACAAGTTTCACCAGCAAAAAAAAACTCAATATGATCCGTACAATCTTTACATTATTAACTTTTTGAGTTTAAAATTTTATGGAATTTTTAAGTGATAGAAAAATAAGTGCATGTTTTTAAGTTTGCCTAATTATACAAAACAATAGTAGCTTCAGTGTAGGGAAAACACTTTGAGTTGTGTATTGGAATGTTATTATTGTATAATTATTATGTTAAAGTCAGAAGTAAATTTATTTATCAGAGCAGCAATGAGTCAAGTATAATACACTAGGTGGCCAAAAGTATCCGGACACTTTCGAAAATTCACATTTTTACATATAGCTCGAAAAATAAGGGATCAATTGTTCTTTAACTTTAGTCATACAAAATATAGGCTTCACCGAACATTTCCAAGTTGAAATTAAATTAAACTTGCATTTGGGGGACGACAAGAAGGGGGGTTGAAAGTAAAAC
Source organism: Uloborus plumipes (assembly GCA_038373865.1). Taxonomy (NCBI): domain Eukaryota; kingdom Metazoa; phylum Arthropoda; class Arachnida; order Araneae; family Uloboridae; genus Uloborus; species Uloborus plumipes. The sequence continues at coordinate 44,784 of JAXGGA010004325.1, forward strand.
CGCTTTTTGACCATAACTTTTCGAAAATAGCTCGGAATAAGCTATAAATTTCAGTAATTAATTAGCATAATATGTATAATTACTGTACAAATTTTTATGAACGTACCACTCTTACTTCCGAAGATATGAAACATTTTTTAAAAAATGGCAATTTTATTTGAAGGGTTTTTGCTCATAACACGCAGAGTTTTTGATCAAACCTTATCAAAACTTCAGAAAAAATGACAAAATACAATAGAAAGAACATACTAAAACGGTAAATAAAAATGTTAAAAATCCGATGAGATATGAACGTTAAAAGGAAATAATTTTTCACGGCGTTTGCGCGAACGGCAGAAATTTATAACTACAAAAATATTGTAGCCTGGTTTATACTGCATCTTATAAAAAAAGTTCCAGTTGAATATCGTAAAAATTGAAAAAGATATCAGCGATCGAGTGAGCTGTAATTCATTCATTCGCAGACAATACATAAATGGCAAGGGGTTCTCCACAAATAGTGTGGTGACAATTGAGCATTTTCTTCAATGTTAAATTGTATACAGTTTGAAAATTTATATTCGGCATAGAAGTCACATTTCGCCTATTCGGCCAAAAAGACCTTATACGTAGGTGGCCAAAAGCATCCGGACACCCCCTGAAACGTTGGTTTTGAACGATGACGCAATAACCTTTAATTTAAAAATAGCTCTTTGTGGACAGACCCTCACTTTTTATGTATTGTCTGCGAATGAATGAAATACAGCTCACTAGATCGCTGATATCTTTTTCAATTTTCATGATATTCAACTGAAACTTTTTTTATAAGATGAAGTATAAATCAGAGTACAATATTTTTGTAGTTACAAATTTCTGTCGTTCGCGCATGCGCCGTGAAAAAATATTTCCTTTTAACGTTCATATCTCATCAGATTTTTAATATTTTTATTTACCGTTTTAGTATGTTCTTTCTCTTGTATTTTGTCATTTTTCCTGAAGTTTTGATAAGGTTTGATCAAAAACTCTGCGTGTTATGAGCAAAAACCCTTCAAATAAAATTGCCATTTTTTAAAAAATGTTTCATATCTTCGGAAGTAAGAGTGGTACGTTCATAAAAATGTGTACAGTAATTATACATAGTATGCTAATTAATTACTGAAATTTATAGCTTATTCCGAGCTATTTTCGAAGAGTTATGGTCAAAAAGCGGTTTTACTTTCAACCCCCCTTCTTGTCGTCCCCCAAATGCAAGGGTAATTTAATTTCAACTTGAAAATGTTCGGTGAAGCCTATATTTTGTATGACTAAAGTTAAAGAACAATTGATCACTTATTTTTCGAGCTATATGTAAAAATGTGAATTTTTGAAAGTGTCCGGATACTTTTGGCCACCTAGTGTATGAGAACTTCGATTACCTTTTCAAATTCTTGTAAAGCATTTTACAAAATTTTGGTTTTATCACATCATCATAATGCCAGAACTCCAATAAGACTGTTGAATCTTGAGTAGTGATTTACTTTATTCAAAAGGGGAATTTATTTTTTCAGAAAAACAATAACGGAACGGATGTAACTCACTGCTGTATATGTAATACAGTCGAACCTCTTTTATTAGAAATTGTTTAAAATAAATCGTTGTTGAGACGAACTACATTTGTGATTTCGTCGAATGGTACAAAACGTCGATCCATAAAAACTGCGAGTTATTTTTTTAAGAAGTGGGAACACGCGAAACTAAAAAGTAGAAGTGCAGGTGATTTTTTCAAACTGTTAACTGTACGTTTATACAACATTCTAAACGAAGCAGACGATTTTATTTTCCTAGTTCCGTGCTTGTTTGAAGAACTGTTTTATTTGCCTTACAGAAATGGAGATGAGTGATTCAGGGTTAAAAAACGAAATGCGTTGTGCGATAAAATTTTGGTACCGTTAGAGCAACTCCAGAAACAGTTAAGTTAATCAAAGAAGTTTACAAAGACAAATGTTTTGATGAGTCTACGATTTTAATTGCCTTGGTGATTTCAAAAAAGGCCATTTGTCTGCAGAACTGGCTTCTAGGCCTCGTAGACTCACCAAAACAGTTGCATTTGTAAACTTCCTTGATTAACTTGACTGTTTCAGGAGCTTCCCAAACGGTAGTAAAAGTTTATTGTACAACGCATTTCGTTTTTCAACTCTGAATCACTCATCTCCATTTCTGTAGGGCCAAATGTAACTTCTTTAAACAAGCACGGAACTAGGAAAATAAAATCGTCTGCTTCGTTTAGAATTTTGTATAAACGTACAGTTAACAGTTTAAAAATCGCCTGCACTTCTATTTTTCAGTTCCCACTTTGTGAAAAAGTAATTCTTTTAGTTTTCATGGAATGCCCTTTGTACTAACACGTAACTCTAATACTTGTTTTTTGGATAAGAATAAGGCAAAGATGTTTTTCGAATAATTCGTCTTAGCAGTAGTTTTGGTAAGACAAGCTAAGACGAATTGATTTTTAATGTCTCTTTGAGGGCAATTAGTTCGACTATATAGGGTAGACCGATCAGTGAAGGAACACTTCCAGTGAATGAACACCTCGTAATTTTCTTGAAAAAAATAAGTTTTTAAAGCGTTTTTCTTAGACAAACTGGCAGTAGTAACATCCATTTACACATTTCCAAAAAGAAAATGGCTAGAAAATGCTGCTTTTGTCTTGGGTGTTCATTCACTGAGTCAAGGCACTGTTTCTCCTTTCAACCATCCAAAAAACCTAACCCACAACCATAAAATGTTGCGCAATATTTTAAAAAATGGTTACATATATCACCTAAAGTGTTTTTACTGTCATGGTACAAATTTTACAATTTTTAACGATGCTATGAATTTTTGAAAACGGAATTTTGCTTTGGTGTTTATTCACTGGTCGGTCTACCCTATAATTAAGACCTAAGTAATCAAAACAAGAGAAATTGCTTAAACTATCATTGTCGTAAAGAAAATTACAACGTAAAGAATGCACAAATAAGCAGGGATACTGCATACACATGTTTCGGCGTTACAAGGAACGACTTTTTCAATGCAAAAAAATTGTGAGCTAATGGATGCCCAGAAATCCGACAAAAGCTTACTTGTAACGCCGAAACACGTGTCTGCAGTATCCCTGCTTATTTGTACATTCTTTACGTTGTAATTTTCTTTGCATCTATAGCACAAAGGTATTTGTAAACTTTATCATTGTCGTATTTGTTTAAAAACAAGTCACAATATTCTTAGTGAAAAAAAAAATAATGAAATGCAGAACAATAACAGTAAATTACGTAAAGCAAATAACAAACACAAAAATAATAAATTTAAAACTGCTATTTTTTAGGCTTTGCGACAAATAAAAATATGTGACAAAACTTCGAAAGAATGCAAAAGAAAAAAAGCACACAAACGAAACAGAAAGTAACAAAAAGAAAGAAAAAAAAATAACACCAAACAACTGAAAATAAATAACTGTTGCTTAACCAAGAACAGAAGTATGGGGTCGCGGGATAATGGGTAAGTCATGCGAATGATTGCATCAGAGAGCTCACACAGCGTGCTCCTCTTCCAGATAGGCCAAGATGGCGGTCGTGTCGTAGCTGCCGTGGGTCAGGAAGTCCTTGCGTGCACTCTGCGGGAAGAAAAATGAAAAGTCGATATGCTATTGTTTGACGACAATGAACATTCACTAATTTAATTTGACATTTTATAAAACTAAAATTAAAAATTTTAAAAACCCCCGACTAAGCCTTAAACTTTAAAATCAATTACAAGTATTTTATTTGTTAAAAAATAGAAACTGGCAACTGATAAAGATTTTAATAAATTATAAGAGTTTGCTTTCCTTGTCTGCCAACAATGAAAACGGATGCGATCGCGTGAATAAAGGCTAAGCTGCATTTGCTAAACAACGCTATAATTCACGTTCTATAGAACACGGAATATCCAATTATGTCGTATCAGACGCAGAATTTTTTTTTCTTTCATTTGGTGCTATTTTTTAAAGTTTTGATGTATGGGTCATTTTCAAAATTGGGTGTCATTTGAAAATTTGAAGTGTGTAAAAAAAAAATCTATGGATCAAGTATAATTCTGGAAAATAATTAATCAAACATACTTATATTACACTATTTTAATAATTTTCGTACAGTTTCTCTTTTAAATTTTTCATGTCTGATTTGTCATGTCTGTTACTAAATAGGGTAACAGACATGACAAGTAACAGACATGACATTTTAAGAAAAAAAAATTGTGGGGCAAAAAATTCTACAAAATTATAAAAAATTCTACTTGATTTAGAGTACAATCCCACTAAACTAAATTATCTAGCTGAAATAATTAATTAAAAAAATTATGTTATGCAAGTAATTAAGGTAACAGACATGACATAATAAAAATATACAAACAAATAAAAGACTTCTGCTTCCTTTAAAGAAAACTGAACATTCAAAATGACTGTTGCTATTTCTTGTTTCCATGTGCTTCAGTACTATAGAAGTTTTGTCATTCCAGAATTCAATGCACAAGGTTTAAAAATTGTAAAAATGTGTATGGTAACAGACATGACATTAATTTCTGGACAACTCTTTGATATTAGTTAAAAATTAAAATTTTCACTTTTATTCAAATTAACTTTATTAAAATGTAATTTAAAGTATGAAGCATGATTGCAAAATATGGCAGATCGGAAAATTTGACTACTAAATTCAAATTCTTGTTGTTCAACTTCAGTCTTTATTTTTTGGACAGCTGTATTTTTCATTCCTCTTCAACTCATTCCTAAAAAACCCATTTTCTTAACAAAAAATATTATTAAAAATTCTAATGCCTGTATTGAAAATTGTCTGCTAATAAACATACCAAAAAGTAAATTTATTTAAAGTTACTCAAAATTTTTTTAAAAAATATTTTTTTGACGGACAGCAAATGACACCGAAAAATGAAAATGACCCGTATGCTTTCAATGCTAAAGTCCCGAAACACCTTTCAAAGGTTTTTAATTAATATTTTCGTTAATTAATACCATTCGAAGACGCAACCTAGCTATTAACACTCTAAATCAACTCCCCTTTCGCACAAAAAAAATCAAAATCGGTCCATCCGTTTAGGCTGCAGAGTGCCACAGACAGATACACAGATCAACAGATACACATGCACGTCAACCACATAAACCCCCTTCCTTTGTGCGTCGGGGGTTAAAAATTATATAATATAGTAAAGATTATATGTATCAATTAGGGCCGTATTTAAGGAGTGGGTTTTCAGGGTTCAAACCCCTCCGAAAATTTTCAAAACTGTTACAAAAATTCTTTTTATTCACACTAAAAAATTATTATTGCTATTTTATTTTAATTTTCTCATTTACTTTGAAACTGCATTTGAAAAATGAAATTGTCATTATTGAATAATTGTAAAAATTAAGTGTTTTTTCTGCAGTATTTATTTTTAACCCCCGAGACACAAAGGAAGGGGGGTTATGTGTTTGACGTGTATGTGTATCTGTCGATCTGTGTATCTGTCTGTGGCACTCTGCAGCCTAAACGGATGGACCGATTTTGATTTTTTTTTCGAAAGGGGAGTTGATCGAGAGTGTTCTTAGCTAGGTTGCGTCTTCGGATGATATTAATTAACGAAGATATTAATTAAAAACCTTTGAAAGGTTTTTCGGGACTTTAGCATTGAAAACATATTTCCAAACTTTAAAAAAATAGCACCAAATGAAAGAGAAAATTTTTCTGCGTCTGATACGATGTAAGTGGATCTTCCATGTTCTATAGAACGCTTTTAGCAAAGGCAGCTTAGCCTTTACTCACACGATCGGAACCGTTTTCATTATTGGCAGACAAGGAAAGCAAACTCTTATAATTTATAAAAATGTTTATCAGTTGCCAGTTTCTATTTTTTTAACAAATAAAATACTTGTAATTGATTTTATAGTTTAAGTCTTAGTCGGTTTTTTTTTTAAATTTTTAATTTTAGTTTTAATATTATTATTGTAGTTATTGCAAACATAATTCCTTAACAATACACCTTTTCCTTTGAACTTTTAATAAGACTAAAAAAAAAAGCACTTAATTTCTTCAAATTTGTAAGTACCAAACTCAAAATTAAACACAATAATTGCCGTACGATAGAAATTTCATAAGTACTCCTTTGAATGCGTGTATTTGATTTGAAATCATCTCTCCACATTTTTTTTCTTTATTGAAAATAAGAGTCATTTTTTTAAATACATTTTTTGTGTTAATACCCTTTTCAAATCTATTGTAACAAAAATCAACAGAATATAGAACATGAAATCAAATTTTATTGACTTTATAGAATTCATGAGGGACAGGTAGGGATAGTGTGAAAACCCTTCCCGAACCTACGGTCTGGTATAGCCCTGGTATCAATCATTTCACTTTTCATAGTAGTAGTTTTTGTTTGAGCCATTCTCTCGAAAATAGAACAGATGATGCTTGGCACTTTAGAATTTTCCTTATCAATTTTAAATATTTTCACCTTCTTATCATAATTTTTTTATTTGCTCCGTTATTTATTTGTTCGTTATAAGGTATCAAACCTTTCTAGACAAGTAATTTAGGAAGGGTTTTGCAATATTTTAACCATGTCTTGTAACAGAAGGGACAACTAAAACTTCAAAATTCAAATTTGTCTTATCAATTTTAAATATTCTCACCTTCTTGTCATAATTGTTTTTATTGCTCCTTTATTTATTTGTTCATTGTAAGGTATCAATCTTGTCTGGAAAAGTAGTTTATGAAGGGTTTTGAAATATTTTAACTATGTCTTGTAACAGAAGGGACAACTAAGCCTTTAAAATTCGTTCTAATCATTAAGAAAAGTTACAGTTACAGAATAAGCATACACCGAAACAATGATTTTTATTAAAACTTGTGCTTGCAATTTAAAGAAAATAAAGTTTTTACTAAGTGAAAAGTAGTTTTTTTGTCTTTTGAAAGAAAACAGCAGATGTCCTAACAGATGGCTCTAAAAACACTTTTAAGTTCCTTTATTAAATAAGTTATACTTAACAAAATAAGAAAGGAGCTCAAATGGCGCTTATTTCTTTAACTGAAACCACTAACCAGTAGATACCGGCTGAGACCTTAACTCGGCCAGAAAATTCATTGCACAATACTGCCGTGCTAAGCACGAAAGTCGTATATGCACTTTTGAACAAAATTGAGTTATCGCCACCAGGTGGCTCTTTGTGACGTATTTTACCTTTATACAAAAGAATATGGTCATTTAAGAACGGGAAATATTTTAAAGAAAATTCTGAAAAAGTTTCATCTGAATCAAATACATGGTGGCTCAAAACTTCAAGAGTAATATCTCAGTTTGAGCTCAAGTGCAGATACCACTTTTGAGCTTTGTACGGCAGAATAACTCTTTTCCACTTACGTTAAAATCAAACGAAGCGATGTGTCTGAACCTTCCCGCTTTTCCGTCGGCTACGGGCAACCGCAGGAAGTAGTAGCGCTTGTTGTTGGAAAACACCGGAGCTTCGTACATGTCGACCCAGCCGTAGCTTGTGTCCTCTTGCATGTGCTACGGGGAGAAAGGAAAAAGTGTTTCTCATTAGTTTTATTTGCTGCAAATAAAATAAGAGTTCCTAGCTGACCAGTGCGAAGAATTCGCATTTGATAATAGGAACGCAAATACCCGTCTTTTTTTAAATAATTTTTTGAATAAGAGCTTGGCTCCACATCATTTCATTTCATTTCACCCCAGAGATCCCCGTGACTACCATCTTAATGGTTTTTCGGTTGAATGGATCTCTGAAGACTTTATTTGACAAAAACATTGAAATTACAGAAAATACAGAAGACATAAACATTGAAGTTACAGAGTACAGAAAACAGAAAAATACAGAAAAAGATACATGAAACACCTAAACAATAGCAAAACAAAACATCAATACACAGAACATAGAGCAGAACTGACAGACGTTTTACAGAAAAAAAAATAATAACAATAATAATAAAGCCGCAGACTACATTTCCTGAAAAAGGTAGCCCTCAGTTGAGAGTCGCAGGAAGAGGGAGTTCAGTTTATTGCGCGCGTGAGGGATCTTGAGCGCTTGTAAAATGTTTTCTGCAAAGGTGATAGAGGGATTTCTTCTGAAATGGTACTCTGCGGTTAGAGGGCATTCGAAAAGATAGTGTTCGGAGGATCCAATAAGTGAGCAGGAGCAATTTGGGGAGTCAGCCAATGAGAAACGGAAGAGATAGGTTGAGAAGGGACCGTGACCACTCAGGAATATGGTCTCGGCTCTACTAGAGACCTTGGGGTAGAGGGTGACTTTTGGAAAGAAGTCGAACACCCCACGGCCAGTACCAGCTTCGTTCCAGCGGAATTGCCAGTCAGCTAGAGACTGCTCCCTAATTTTTGTTCTGAGCACGGTGAATGGGATAGGGAGGGTATTAACTGTGGGATGTCCGAGGTCATTAGCAGCACTTTTTGCTGCTTCGTCTGCAAGCTCATTCCCCCGTACTCCTGAGTGACCCTTAACCCAGTACAGATGGATGTTGGGATTTTTGTGCAGGGAGTCTTGGATAGAACTGACCATCGGATTCCGCGTTAACGGGTTTTTAAGTGCATAAAGGGCTGATTGACTGTCGCTATGAATAATAATGGTGGTAGAGGAGGAATTGGAGTACTGAATCGCATTTTCGATCGCGAACAGCTCGGCTTAGAATACAGAATTGTCCGGGGTCAACCGAGAAGACCAGAGAGAGACAACATCTCCATCTTGGAGATGAACAAAAGCGGAACCTGCTCCTAACGGGGTTTTTGAACCGTCCGTAAAGATGTTCGAGGTTTCATCTGTTTTTGTCGAAGTTGGAAAAATTGAGAGCTTCTCCAGTTGGCACCTTGAAGGCTGCGTCCATTTTGGGGCATCTGCCTCGTAATCTTCGGGGTGGAAAGGGGTGCCATCCAGAAGAATTTCCTTGCCCAGAATTCGGAAGGAGTGGAGCCAAACTCTTTCTCTTATCTTCAGATCGAGTGGAGGGACACCCGCCAGTACGTGCAAGGCTGCGTGGGAGCATGTGTTGTATGCACCCAATACGGCCAAAAGTGCTCGTCTCTGGAGGGAGAGGAGCTTTTTCTCGAGGCGGACCGGAAGCACGATGCCCCAAACTCCGGCTGCGTGGAGGAGGGAGGTCTCAAGGACCTGAGTGTAAATGAGTCTTCTATGACCGAACTGCAGGCCTCAGTGGCCTTCTGCCACTCTGCGGAGACAACTGATCTTGTAATAGAATTTATTTTTGATAACGTCGAAATGTTGGTTCCAGTTAAGGTATGATGAGAAAGTTAATCCCAAGTATTTGAGAGATTCAGAACATTTCAGGAAGAAGTCGCCAAATAGAAGGTTGGGTTGTTTAACCAGGTGTCTAGGTATCCTAATGGGCATGTAAACGGATTTGGTCTTTGAAGCTTTCAAGTCATGATCGAGGAGTCAGGTGTGGAAAATTTAAAGGGATTCCCTGGCGTTAGCCTGAAGGTCCCTATGACGACGGGCAGACACCAAGAAGAGGAAATCATCCGCGAAGGCCTGTATATGTGTGTGGTCTGGCCATGGGCTCGAGAGTAGCGAAGCTGCCACTAAGTTCCATAGCTCAGGTCCACTACACGAGCCCTGCGGACATCCCCTCGTCTGCCATGCCGTGCAGTGACCCGAAGAGTGGGCTATGCTAACTCTGCGATCGGAGAGATAACTAGTGAAAATTGAATAAAGGTCTGAGTCACAGCCTGTATTTTTCAAGTAGAGTTGGATCTTCTCCCAAGGAAGATTATCAAACGCGGACACGATGTCGATGGAGATGAGGACCATCAGTTGATTTTGGGAAATACCCTCATTAATTTTGGAGTTTAGGTGGGCCAAGGCATGATCAACTGATCTGCGTGGCGTGAAACCGAACTGGAAGGGATGGTGGTGGCCGTTAAGGGCTAGGTGACTCTGTAGTCTGAAAAGAAGGATCTTTTCAAGTATTTTTGAGAGAATGGGAAGTAGAATAATCGGGCGATATGAATCGAGAGCCTGAGGGTCCTTGCCCTCTTTAAGGAAGAGCACTAAGATGCCTTCTTTCAGGGCGAAAGGGAAGTGACCCAACTCTAAACATTTGTTGAAGACGGAGGGAAGGAAAGTTGGGAAACAGGAATGAAAAGATCTCCATATTGGGGCGTCCAAACCATCCCTACCCGGCGCCTTCCTCTTAGGGAGTAGTTTAATAGCAATATCGACCTCGGAGTCCAGGATGGGAGAATATTTGGGAGGCACTGCAGTAGCAAGAGTGGGAGGAATGTTGTTTTGGGGATAAAAGTGGTGCAGGATATTCTCTACACATTCCCTCTCTGATGCACTGTTAGGGGCGAGGTCCCGCATAAAGTGTGGGGTAAATGTTCTACCAAAAGCCACTTTGTATGGCTTCTGGACAGGAGATATTGCTCTAGAGCAAAAATTTTTCCAGGCCTTTTTCTTGGAAAGTCGGATCTCTCATAATGTGCCAGAATTCTCTTATAACTGGTCTTGTAGGAAGGCAAAAGATTCTCATCTGAACAACGCTGAATTCGTCTCCGGGCGGCATGCGCTCTTTTTCTCAGGTCCTCAAGGCCGGAGTGCCACCAAGAAGACGGTGGATTCTCAGAAAACATCTTTTTCTTGAAGGAAATGTCCGCACAGGCCTGAAGACGCTCTATCAGAGACGTCACAAACTGGTCCAGATCCCTCGCCTCGTTGATTTCGGAGATTTTGTCTTGGACCCCCGAAAGAGATCTTAAAACCGAAACCGAAGGCAGAAACCGAAAATTTGGGTACTTTACATTTCCTTTAAAGTCAAAGTACCTGGATTTTCGGTTTTGGTTGGTTTTCTGCTGATATGGAGTCAGGCCCTAACAGCAAATTGTGAGTTTCTTGATTAGTTCTCGCTGATAACAGTGAATTTTTTTTTTTAAATGGTGTCTTATTTCTGAAGTTTGATTAAATATTATTAAAATTTTGGGGTACCTCCCGCCTCCCACCCCCTCAAAACCCCCCCACAATTTTGGAAAATAAACTACATTACATATGATGGAAACTTGAATTAGAACTATGCAAAAGAAAAAACACATTAAAATATTTTTCGGCCCAGATTCGAACTCATAACCTTCTCATTATAAGCGCAACATACCAGCGACCACGCCAATACTTCTGAACTTTCAGATGGGTCTAGTTTTCGTCGGTAGCCGACTTGATAAGCTTTTAAATGAGGGCTAAATTATGGAATTTGGTTGAAAAAGAAGGAATATCTGGAGCTGTAACCGAAAACATTCTAGAGAAATTATATATAAGACAAGCTGATCCGTGCGATGCATTTACGATATCGTCGTCAGCATGCTAAAATTACGAATGTGAAAATTGGCACTTTTCAGGAGAGCCAAAACACTGAATATAATTTCTTCCCAGCTGACGTGTTTGGTTATTTCCATTTCTAAAATTTTTACAGATATCTTCAAGTGAAAAACCATCGTTCGAAGGTACCATTTTAATTTTAATTATTTGTGAAATTCGAACTTGAAAAACGCGATTTTTCACGTTCGTTACTTTAGCATGGTACCGACGATGTTTTATACTATCAGCAATACTGGACGTAATTACTCAAGAGCTGTTTAAGATAACGTCTCATCCATCGTTCTGTGTGCTTAATTGGCGCATGAAGTTTCAAGAAGCTGTAAATATTTTTTAAAGAGTTGTTAAATATTTAATTTTCATTAGAGTCCTGTCGGAAATTTAAAAAAAAAATCTTTTTGCAAAACGTATTTAGCGATTAAAAGTCAACCAATTCAGATGTCAACGCAAAAATAGCTCCAAACATATCGCACCCTTGCTACAAAAGTGCCACAACTCAAAAAACTAAGTTTTCCAAGAATTGCAAAAAAAAAAAAAAACTGTTCCCGAGCTGACTAGGCACATTTTAGTATTTTTGAATTTGTTAATATGAAGACCGATACATCTCAAACTATGATCGTTAGTTACGCACGTTACTCTACGACGGCTGGACGAAAACTCAAGATGTGGCATTTCAGTGGAAGGGGTCCTATGCATCTTGATAACAACAAAACTTCATAACTGCCCTTTGGCGGCTGATTTTTCAATGCAACTTCTGACTCTTTTGAAGATTGGTAGAGACGTGTAAACTACGTCTAATGACGGTCATAACTCAAAAATTACAATTTTTGAGTTGTGGCACTTTTGTAGTAAGGGTGCGATATGCAAACTAGAGAGAATGTTAGTAATAAAAGGTTTTAGCAAAATATTTAACAGAAACATTTTAATGTTTGAAGATTAATGAACTTTTCCAGAGAGATGATGTCAGTACAAGTCTGCCTTTTTACTGTTCAAGCCAAAGTTTGCAATTTAACCCAGCAATTAAAATACAAGCAAGCTGAATTGAGTACCGTTTTTTGAATGTAATTTTAGAAAAGCGGCTTGAATGTAAATTGTTTGCTTATTTCTTGCTGATAGCAATGAAAAACAAACTTCAAAATAATACTATACTTATGAAGTTTAAAGTAGTAAAGAAGTTATGGCGTACCCACAAAAAACTTGGTTAATAAACAATACAATTGTTGAAAAAGTAATAAGGAAACGAGGCTGTAAACTTTTAGATATTATTTTTTAATTTTGAATTTTTTTACTGCTGTAAGTTTCAGTGTGAAGTTATATTTTCCTAAAAGTTCGCTAATGTACAGTTGAAAAAAGCTTCTGCTGCTTTAATTTTTGTGTTGAAGTGACATAAACTTTATTTTCTGTAAAATTTGAAAATGCAAATATATGTTTATTACTATATTTTTCTCTTAATTTTTAAATTATGTTTCGGAAGCAAAATTTTCTTAAATATCTAAGCAAATTTCTGATTAGACATTATAAACAACCAATGTAAGCCTCGCTCAAAAAGGAAAAATAAGATCTCGTGCACGAAAAAGGAATTTGATTTTTCCTTGTTTGCTTTTTTTATAGCAATATATCCAAAACATAATTATTTTTTAAAAAAATATAACCAATAAAAATTCAGATTAAATTAGCATATGTTTAACTACTTTCAAATGCTATTGTTTGGTGAAATATATTTAATCACATCATAAATTAAATAAAATAATACCAGGTATCTCCCAGCATTTCAGGAAACATGCAGCGGTTTAAGCATTTTTATCAATATTTCACGAATGCATTTTCTAATTAAAATTTTTCTTATTTGAAATTTCCTTCTAAAGTTACTCTTGTGTACACGAATAAAATGTAAATAAAAGAAACAGAAACTGATAAATAAAAAATACATGTTTAGAAAATTATTCTTCGGCATTTGTAACAAAACTGGTTTTTAAATACAAATACTTGTTTTTAATTTCTAACAAAAAATCAAGAGATATCACAAATAAAATTAAAGGCATGAAGCAGAAAAATGTGAAACTTGGCATTTCTTTTACTCTAATGAAAAATACTGAAAACTATAAAAACATACATAAGCATAGTTTCAAAAAATATACATACATAAATTTCTTTTTAAGTAAATAGTGCTCAACAAGTTAACTTGTGTTTTGATATGTCTATTTTTATTTTTGTTATTAGGCAAGATTACATTTTAATCTTAGATGGGGAAAAAATACAAAGGATTAAATGGTTTTACTATTAAAAGATTTACTGGTTTTGTTTAAAGCATTTCCCTTCTGCAGAGATAATCTCTGATAATCTTTCAGGTAAAAGCGGATCCATTGACTGAAAAACTAATTTTATTTTATCTACTGACATTTAAGCATTTTTGTAGGCTGTCATAGGGGTGAAGCTCTTTTCAGTAAATGTCGATTGCATAAATCAGGACAAATGATAGTTTGAAAGGACATCGTCTGCTGAATACGATGAGTAGGGTAGGATCTCCTATTTTACCCCTTCTAGAGAGGTTCGAATGAGCTGACCTAAAGCCCCTATATAGACGACCTAAGGCCCCTATATAGATTAAGTTTCACCACTTTGGATCTTTTTTAGTTTTTTTAAAACTAATTTTAAGATTATTTTTTGCACAGCTTGATTAAATTTTTGAAAAATGGAATCAACAGCAAATAGCAAGTAATTCCACAAGTTTCTCAGTTTAAAACTTTTGGGAGCATCATCACGTTCTTGATCGTTGAAATCCAAATCAGCACTTTAAAAGCTTTGGTACCAATAACAGCAAGTCGGTTTCGATAGCGAAAAGTCACCGTAAACCTTCACAAGCAGTCAGGAGTTCCCTTAGCACTCCTTCAAAAGATAGTTGCGGAGAAATACTTCCCTCAAACTATGCTTGTTTGTAAAAAAAATACGGCATTTTCGATGATATATGAATACTTGGTGTTTGCATTTCTAACAAAAGTCTTATACGCAGTTTAACACCTCAAATGCAGACTATTTAGTGCAGACCTACGTATCAGAAAAATATCAAATATACAAGTAATGATACTATACTTGGCTGCAACCTTTCTTGACTATAGAAAAATTAGCTAAGACCAAGAAAAGAAAGTAGTTTCTTGCGCGGTGTCCGAATTTTAGGTGAAATTAGACCCTCCCCTTTAGAAATCGGATCAGATTGTTTTATCTACGCATATGTAGCCTATTTTTGTCATAATATTCGTATTTTTTTTAATATTTTCAATTCTACAAGCGGAGTAGCGCGGAAGCGTACATCGTATGCATCGAACGCACCAGCCAAAAAGAGTTCACACACACTTGGCTATCTTTTCTAATTCGCCAAGAAGGCTTCTGTTAACTCGTTTATCTTCCGCGCGTAGTGACGTCAGTGTCAACTTAAGTTGCAAGCAAGTATAACGCTACCTTGGGAAAACAAATAAAAACTTATTTCCATTACCCAATAGCTTGAGATAGTTATTTGGACTTTCATTTACCTTGTGACACATCCATCCACTATCTGCGATGTTGCAAATGCTGACGATGGAGGAATTCTGCACTCTTTTAAGCCACATAGCAAGCAGACGATTTTCATCAATCCACTGTACCTCCGTCAGATAATAATCCCTAAATTGGTATATGAAGCAAGACAAATTTAACTAATGAATAAAAATAACTTTTCGAGTAAAATATACAAAGTAAATTTCATCCCCAAAATTAGTTAAGTTAAAATCAAATTACGTACCAGCAATTTGGCCATTTTTTAAGGAAAAAAAATGCATTGTCGGTAAACTGCTGATCAAAATCGTTGGCAAATTCCAGCATCCCGAGAAAATTAGTCAAAATTGTTAACGATGATCTTTTTTTTTTTTTCTCTTTGAATGAAAGAAACAATAAAAGTTAAAAATCAAAATCAGCATTAGAAGCACAAAATAGCAGTAAAAGTATTACCGTCATAGTTTTCGTTTTGGACAGAACAGGTGAGTTCTACTGGCCAAAACTGTCTGAAAGTGTCTTAAACTGTCCAAAAAAAAAAAAAAAAAATACTAAAGCTAAGGGGATTTACGATAATCAATAGGTATTTACTGCAATATTTGTAATGCATAAAGATAAATATTAATTAGTTTTAATTTATAAATATTTGATAATATTTTTCTCTGAAAAATTAATATTAAAATTGAAAAAAAAAATCAAATAAAAAAATAAATTCGCCAGTAACACTGCTGCGATTTTGGCTTTGAAATTTTATTATGTAAGAGTTGGTAGTGTTATAAAAAGAAATTTACAAAACTATCAAAGTAACTAATTTCAATTACATTTATAACTCAAAAAATGCTTTCAAATGTGCAATATATTTAGGAGGAAAAATAGCTTAACTTTTCTTAAGATTCCTGTATGGTATTGTTTTACATGATTTTTAAATTAAAAAAAACTTTAAATCCCAGATTGAAAAATAATGAATTGTTGCTATGCACTATGTTTAAAAAGTAGTGATATTTTTTTTTTAATTTAAATTATAGTTATTTAGTGTCAGAGTACAAAATGGCTCTGTAGTTATTTCTACACTATAATCAAGAGAAGAAAAACTGCAATAAAGCTTTTTCTTTTTCAGTTGACAGTCATTTAGTGCTTTTAAGTCAATTGTTGCACTATATTTTGTATATCTTTGTAGAAAGTTTGGCTATGATTAAAAATAAAATAACTTAAGCTCATGAGTACTAATTGAAATTTCTTTGTAACTAGATTTGAATGAGGTGTATATACATTTTATGTATTTTAATACATAGTTGAATGTTCGCATTTAAAAAAAAGTTCTAATTTACTTTGTTTAATTAATAAAATATTTGTTCGGTAGATTTCATTTTACTTCTGATACTAGCTTACAAAATAATTTTTTGCTTGAATTTAGTGTCTAAAACCTTGCCAACCCTGATTAGAGTAGTGTCACACTCTAAAACAAAACATTGTAGTTTTAACTGCTATTTTGTGTTTCTAGAGTTGATCTTGACTTTAATAATTTGCACTAAGTTTAACGTTTTTTTTCATAAATATCTTTTCCGTAAAAGCAATTTAATTAACTGCGTAAAACATTTTTTCATCCGAACCCTTTTAGTGAAACTATCGGGTATAAAAACTCTTCATTCAGCAATTTTTCATGAACTCATCATTAGATAAGAAAAAAAATTCTTGATTCTACTAGTGATATTTTTTATTCCTCTTTTAACCCACAAATGGTAGCATAGTGAGCAAACAAATATCTTTCAATAATCAAAAGAAACTTACTGGTCTTTGATTTCTGGCGGTGGCATCACTTCTTCTGTAACTGGCAGCGATTGGCTAAAATCTGCAACCCACAAACTAGCTTTTGGATTCACAGTTCCTGGCTACCAAAACAGGAATTTATTGGTTTTAAATTTATTTCAATAGTTGACTTTAAAAGAAATACAAACAGTTAGTTCGAAGTAAATAAAGCATGAAAAGTGATCAACTTTCTTTTATTCTGATTAATATAAGCTAAAAATATGGTTTATGTATTTTTCTCTTTAATGTCTATATGCGTATGGAATAAAACTCGAATTAATGCCAGGGACGTCATTTCAAGTTTTTCCAGGGGGGTGGGGGGTAAAGGGTGCAAACACAATGCAATTTCATCGGGGGAACAGCAAAAACCACGCCCCTTTATATGTAAATACATTGCATTTTCAAGCCAGGGGGTCAATTGACCCACCTTGCCCCCCTAAATGACGCTCGTTTACGCAAGCTACGCCTGTAGTTCTCGGAATTTTTTTTTTTTCAATTTAATAATCTACTAGCAACGTAGTATGAACAACAATTTTAAGACATCTGGCTCTTTAATATACAGGGTGTCCACTCCAATCGTGGACCAATAGCTAATTTCTAAACCGTTAGAGATAAGCATATAGTTCATTTAGGAAAAAATCTCCAAATTATGAAAGGAATTTTGGGTCTATTCAATGTTTTTCAAAAAATCAAATTTTGAAAGAGTTACGAAATTTAAATTTTTATACAGCCCCCCAGTCCTATCAATCATATTTAGTAAAATATTCTTGACACTGTAACGTTTAAAACTAAAAAAAAATCACTCCTCTACGACAAAAATTGACCGAGTTATGACGTTTTGAAAAATCAAGATTTTGAAGGATTTCGCATACGGTCCCTTAAGTGATCTCTCGATGACGTCATGAAATAATGCAAAATCTTGATTTTTCAAAACGTCATAACTCGGTCAATTTTTGTCGTAGAAGAGTGATTTTTTTTTAGTTTTAAACGTTACAGTGTCAAGAATGTTTTACTAAATATGAATGATAGGACTGGGGGGCTGTGTAAAAATTTAAATTTCGTAACTCTTTCAAAATTTGATTTTTTGAAAAACATTGAATAGACCCAAAATTCCTTTCAAAATTTGGAGATTTTTTCCTAAATAAACTATATGCTTATCTCTAACGGTTTAGAAATTAGCTATTGGTCCACGATTGGAGTGGACACCCTGTATCTTTCCATATGCTCTTCTAATCAGCATGAGGATGTCAGGGGGTCGAGTGTGGTTGCGTTTTTTACTGCGCATCACATTTCGTCGCTTTGGAAGAATAACGCTGCAACTCAAAAAAGCCCATTTTTCAGGAGAGCAATTTTTAACTTTTCAGAAACTTCTATCGCGCTTGTGCATAAAACTATTGCGACTATTTTAATGAAACTAGCATTAAAAAAACCGCATTTTAATCTCTTTTCTAATGTAGCATGATTGACTTCAATGGCATTTTAACTAATAACGTAATTTTAAAAAGAGTGAAGGTAGTTTGAGTTACATCAGTGTTCTCCAAAAATTGCTCCCTAGCGGATATTTTTGACACTTTTGAGTTGTAACCTTGTTCATCATAAAAAGCGATTTTTTCTGAACAAAATGATATAAAAATGTCATTTTTCGATTTTTTTTGAGTTGCAGCGTTTTTTTTTCCAAAGCGATGATTTGTACTAGACAAAAAAGTGATTTTTAAGTCATTTTCGGGCAATTTCAAGTCAGATCTATTGTGATAAAACTTTTTGACCATTATTTCCGATTTTAAAAAGAAATGGTGTGAAGGACGCATATGACAAGATAAGTAACCTTGCCAAGTTTTAGAGATCTACACCAAAAATCGTACAAAATATAGAGCTGCTAAAAAACTTAAAACGTGCGAAAAAACCCCAAAAGGTTGAACATGCAACTTCTTTTCTAATTATAGTAGAATAAAATTCAAAAACCATTGTGAAGGCAAGAAATAGACTTTTCTATTGATAGATTACATGACATACTTACGACAGGTTTAACCCATTTATGCTCAAGTTTTTTTTTAACAATTTTTTTCAATTTTTATCTGCTTAAAACTCTTACTTGTAATAGTTTCATTAATTTTAGGCTTAAAATAGTTCGCCGTTGCCATATTTATTAAGTTATTTAATGTCCTGTTTATGGGATATTTTGCAGATATGTGAGCAAAATACGACCTTACTTGACTTAACTTTTGCAAAGTAACATTACAGAAGGCATCTCTGATCAATTTTAAGCAAATAATTTTAAAATAGTTCAATTTTATGAAAAATAAGTTCGCAAAAAAAACTTACTTTCTGTGGCTACCCATACTGGATCGTTGCTTGACTGATTTGTCTGAAAATAGTTGTCAATAAATAAACTGTGATGTCCAAATAGTGGCTCTAACGGGTTTTTTCAAGAAGAAGGACTATTTAACTTGTAAAAAAAAGCTTTAGTAAAATGATATACGCATTACAGGTTTCTGTATGCAGTAACTAACAAGCGTCCCGTTTTCAGGCTACTGGGCATAAATGGGTTAAAGTTCTTGTTGCCGCAAAATGGTTAAAAAATCACTATTTTTACTGGCAAAATGTGATGCGCAGTAAAAAACACATCCACTCTCAGCTGCCAGACACACTGCATGCTGCTTAGAAGAGTATAGGGAAAGATATATTAAAGAGCCAGACGTCTGAAAATCGTCACTCGAAAGCGTTGCCAGCTCTTAGACTATAAAGGGATCCAGTCAATCCTAGTTTATCGCGTTTAATTGATTCCACATTCTACCACGAATTCCGCGAATAAGGATTCTGTATTTATAAACGGAATAGTGTCCTAGTTGGAGGGTATAAAACTTACATACGACTTTTTCAGTAGATTTTTAACATAGTCTTTCAGAAAAGAAAAGTGATAGCGCAGAAAATATTTATAGGTGATCCCAAAGTTGAGCAAAGTAGAAACTCCTTTTGTACTTTTTTCTTCGAAAATTCACGCCTTTTTTAAAGGTCACGCCAACATGTATTTTGTGTTCAAACCGAAACTTGTCGTACACGTGGAAATGTATGAAGTAGCATTTTAAATGCTACAAAAAAAAATAAATAAATTTTACCTTTTTTTTGTACTTTAAAATAGAATAAGGAAGAAATAATCCGTATTTAATTTTTTTTAAATCGTCCTGCCAGGGCAACTAAAACTTCATACAAATTATGAAATACTTTCAGAGTATAGCTGAAGTCCAAAATAAAAATATTTATTCAAGCTTCATTGAACACGAAATACATGCTCCTATCGTGCTGATAAAGTTGCGAATCTAACAAATGCCCGCTATCTAACTTTATCTGAAAACCATTTTTATCCGAGATTCTTAAAGAACGAAATTGCTTTTCAAATTTATCATACATTGGGTTCAAATATCGGCGGAAAAGTATGGATTTGTGATTTCAAAATTATATGCAATTTACTTTGTTTTGAAGATTATTGAAGTTTTTATTGATTATTGCCTTTTTAGAAAAGTCTTTGTAAGAAGAAAAAGACTGAAAGAGAAAAGAGGTATTTTCTTATGAGAAGAATAAAAAAATATTTTTGAGCAAATAAACTCGATTAGGGGGGACATGCATTCGAAAAAAAATGATAATCAAACTTGACATGTGAAGTCTTTACGTAAATAAAAAATAACAAGAATAAAATAAATAAAAAACAGTTTTTGACTGCTATTAAACTAGCAGATGTATTTTTAGTAGTTATAAACTACTCTAGGAAATGTATAAACCTATGCTCGGCGAGGTATAAAATTACATAAATTTACTGCTGTTCTATATGCAAAACCTGATTAACTAAATAGGCGGTATTCCAAGACAGATGTATTAAATCTTATAAAAAGTTCTTATATGATAGAAAAAATTAAGGATGAAAAAATGCGTTTTTGAATAAAATTCATAAAATACGAGATTTTACTGAATGTGAACTTATCATAGCCTTATAAAAAACTAAAGAAGTTTAAAACAGACCTTTAAGTTAACTATGTTTTTAAAATAAATATTATTAGACTATCGACAAAATTAATATAACCCAAAAGAATAGTCAGCTAAATGTTGAAAATACAACTGCTGTTCAGTAAAGTTTAGGGCCCTGCTCCAGATTGACGTGAAGCAGAAAAATAAAGCAGAAACGTAAAATGGATTAAACAGTGCTCCTATGGAAAGTACCCGGATTTTCGGTTTCTGCCTTCGGTTTCGGTCGCGTTTTACGCTGATGTGGAGCAGGGCCCTTAAAGTTAAAATGGAGAGCGGTACATTTTTAAACCGACCGAAACTTTAATATTATGTAAATAGTAATAATAATAGTTGAGGAAACGGCAATTAGAATCATCAAAACTTTGAATGTGAAGGAAATTATTCCCAAGTTTGGATCTTCTGAAAACCATATAGGATTTTAAATCTTGATGATGTTTGATATTTTTTCCGGCGACCTAGGAAGCTTTTGCGCGTGTTTCAGGTCTCTACTGATTTTGTCAAAATAAGGGTGATGGTGACAAGAGGGAAAAAAATAAGGGCCCTGCTCCACATCAGAGGAAAACTCGAGCGTAAAGCAGAAACGTAAAATGGAGCAAATAGTGTTCTTATGGAAAGTACTCGGATTTTCGGTTTCTGCCTTCAGTTTCGGTCACGTTTTCCGCTGATGTGGAGCAGGGCCCTAAGAGTAGATTTTACTTTGTTTTGTTTTTTTTTCCTTGAATTCGTTTATTTGATGTGTTGGCTAGCATTGGTGTTTTTTTTTTTCGTTTTTAATTTATTCCCCTTCCTTATCAGTCTCCAGAAAAATGAAATAATATAGGACTAAGGCAGGAATTCAAGTGAAACACCATTGCAATCGCTTCAAATTGCAATCGCTACTGGAAATGAATTACATTATCATCAACTTAACTTGGCACTGACGTCACTACGAGTGGAGCCAATAAGAGCTCACAAGCAGTCGGCGATCTCCTCTTAATCGCCAAGTAGGCTGTGACGTTTTATCTAGCTCGTTTTTCATAGGCAAACGTCACGCTGACGTCACGATGTTTTTATCAAGAAACGTTCTAATGTAATTCATTTCCAGTAGCGATTGCAGTTTGCGATCGCCTGTTTCACTTGAATCCCTGCCTAAGCAGAAATGCTACCATGGGTTATCTTCTTAATTAAGCTGTCACCTCTTTCTGAAATAGAGTCGTTCAACGGTGCTAGGCGCGCATTTAAGAGGTTTTACTCTAGTTCTTAGATACTATTTTCTAAATTACGTTTTGCAGCTAGTATATGCAATGTGGCAAATGCACCCACAGCAGTTCTGCCTCAGCCCTGGCTTACGGGCGGTAACTCATTGCACATAGTATATGCAATGCTTGTAATGCTAGTTATGCATTACAATAAGACGTACCTTAGGATACCTGAGCCTGATTGTCTGTGGATATACGTTTGTACTGTCTTCATAAGAACCATACCACGGATAGGTCATGACATCAACTTGAGTGTCGTTGAATACGGCGTATGCAAGCTTCGAACCATCTGGGCACCACCACAGTGCTTTGTTACTGTGGAACACCTCGGCTGTAATGAATAGTTATTGTCATGAAGATAATTGGTGGATTTACTAAAAGGACACCATTTTTTGTCGTTAAAGTAGGATTTAAAGGATACTAAAATATAAAAAAGGAAAATTGTAGCTGCCTTCTTAGTTAATGCGTTTCACATACAATACCATTTCAACAAACATTTTATAAACCGTATAGGTCTGATATCTAAAACCTCTTTTGTACTAGCATTCCGATGGGAGAGACCTCCCAAAAATTTTCGTAGTTTGGCAAATTTTGTCTCGCGATTCAGAAAAGTTGCAGACAATAGTGCCATATTGCAGTTAACTAATTTGTTTTGAAATATTTTTATTCACACTATAATACTGCCCACTATTTTTTTCATTCTAATTTTCTTATATTTTATCATTCGCAAAATTTTTAGCTTCATTCTGTAAATAGAGAATTTACGGAATGAAACTAAAACTTCAGTTCAGAGTACTCTTGTTTTTTATTTTAAAACCTTTAATGATTTTAAAGAAAATTGTATTCTTGCATTTTCGTATAAACCTTTTACATTCTTCTGTTGTACTTAGAAATTTATTATTTGTTGCCCTTGTAACATCAAAATGCTTGCTATAGAAGTACAGGTTCTTTTGGCATTTTCTTCTCGGCAGTTATTGGCAATGTATAAGTCCTTCCAAGGGATATCCGTTGTCATTTTGCATTTTTTACCTTAGTGGAAATTAGGTGAGCGGAAAGTGGAAAGAATTAAATACAGTTTTCAACTGTTCATCCCTCCTTTTTTTTTGGTAATTTGGCGGTATGTAGTATTTTTTGTATTTTTTTAGTTGACCTTAGTTGCCAGGAGAAAATGAGTCCACTCGGCATTAAAGCTATGGTAAATGGTTCCTTACATTTACCATAGCATCATTATGGTCAATAACTCCATTCGCTACCGAAGAAAAAGTTATCACTCAAGAAAACGACGTTGAAAGTAATTAGAATTAGACGACGGTTAAAAATTTTCCGACATCATAAAATAAACAAAACAGTTTGCTACAAATAGATTACAAAGAAACAACTAATTCTGAACAACTCATGAAAATGTGTAACCTCTTTCACCGCAAAAAAGCAGCTGAAAGCCTGAGATTAGAAAATAACCTCTATTAAAGATTCCGGTAAGTAAATTCGAATTCTGCGATTAAGTCTCATCCCATTTACTTAAGTGAGCGAAAATCCTTCTTTGAACAAATTACTAACATTATAGGGAAGAAATTAAGAGTAATAGTAAGGAATAAAGTCATAATAGATTGTTGTTTGGGGGCATTAAGCCTTGAACATGTTGCTATTGATTTGAAGTACTCCAAGTTGAGATAATGTCGAATTAAATCAAGCCTCTCATTTGAGAGCGAATAAAAGTGATTAGGAGTCTAGGACTCGAAATTCAAACTAATTTAAATTGTGAAAAGTACCGACAACTGATGATGAAGAATGTTTTTCAATTAAAGTTTAAGCGGTGTAATCGTTTAAGAAAATATTCTTCCTATTACCAAGTTTATTTTCTATTTATCTTTTATAATTAACCCATTAATGCCTGACATTTTTTTTCCAAAGATATTTTGTATACTGGTTACAAACAGTGTTTAATGGGCAGGAAAAATAATTAAAAAAATATTATGTAAAAAATAATTTTTTTATTAAGGAAAGAAAAATCGTCCCTAAAAGTTACGAAAGACCCCAGAGGGTTCATACTTTTTTTACAATTTTTTTTTCTGCCTACGATATAATATTTAAAAAGACATTTTTTAAGAAGAAATAAAATCAGCAATTAACATAAACTGGGAAGCTGGGAATAACTTTGAAAACTAAGCTTTTTTTCTTGAGATTGTGAACGATGTCATTTTTGATAAAGATCATATTAAAACGGCTACAGAACACACTTTACAATAGTAATGTGCTGCAATCTGTTAATAACGAATCGAAACAATACCAAGGTACTAATTGAACACTATTATTTGGTTGAAATTTTCATTTGGGGGAAATTCAGACCCTTTTTTGGACCGTCCCTAAAAAGGGACGCTAGGCATTGATGGGTTAAGTACTGTAAAATATATTTTAAGCAGCAATTAATTCGATACATTCCTTGATGTGTGCTGGTTAGTAATAGTTTAAGTTACCTCATTTGAATCTGTGAAGATTGCCTTCTTATAGATTTAAATCAAGGGTTTCCGTACTTTTCAAGTCATAGTGCCCTTCAAAGAATTATAGTTTTTACGGCATCCTACAGTCAATTATCTCTGTGATATACAGTCAACTCTGGATAACTTGAAGTCCCAAGGGATCGACTAAAAGCTTCGAGTTAACGGTAATTTGAGTTATAGGAAGTTCTCACAGCCTTCTACAGAGTTTGGAACCTAATGAAAATTTCGAGACAAAAGAATGTTCGCGTTATCGAAACTCAACTGTTTGTATATACTGCTATGAATTCCGAAATTGGAGAGCTTTGACTTACAGTGGTGATTTAATGAAAATATATGGTGTTTTGCAAATGTCTTTGGCATGCGAATGTTAAAATTTATCGGCGAATGTAGACATTTAACAGATTTTGGACTTTCACCGTAGCATTTATATTTCTTTACTGTCTCTAATCTTTAACCACTACCGGTTACTGTCGAAGACTAAGTCAGATTACGCCTGTTTTATCTAACTGAAGCTATCATTTTCCTTCGGTTGC
Source organism: Uloborus plumipes (assembly GCA_038373865.1). Classification (NCBI taxonomy): domain Eukaryota; kingdom Metazoa; phylum Arthropoda; class Arachnida; order Araneae; family Uloboridae; genus Uloborus; species Uloborus plumipes. Next base: position 69,781 of record JAXGGA010004325.1, read on the forward strand.
CTCCCAAGTCCTTTAAAACATTTTCTCTACTTTATCTATACACCTTGTTCTCAGTCTTTCTGTTTTCCCTCTAAAGTCTGAAAAGTTATTTTCTTAACAGGATTTTCACCTTTATATCGAAATGCATGCCCCAACAACCTGATATGTGTGTAAAAATTAAGGACGAGATGGTTTCCTCAGGGTAACGGAGCACAAAAGCTTTCCAAATCAATAATATATCAATTTGCAAATAATACCATGAGAATCCCAAGAGGTAAGAGGATGATTAATGTAAGCAACACTTTTTAGAAAAGAAATCAAAAGAATAAATTATGAACTTTTCTGAAAAAAAAAATGCATAGAGCACAATGCGACTGAGCCGGAGGTGGCATCCATGAGGCAAGTTTGCATATTTTTTACCAGACTGTATTCCTGCCGAGTTTCATGATAATGGCTTGCTTTCTACTGGGTGCATTTTTTTGTGTGATTATGTACATATACTAAGTTTTAATGTCGTACATTTGTTACAACGAGCTCAAGACATATTTGTAGAATAACTTTAACTAAGACCACCTTGTACAATCATATGCCCTCACTTCACATATTTCTTTACAATCTCAACCTTAATTTGATAAAAATATAATGTTTCAGTAGTGGTAATAGTGGTATGGCTTCAAAATTCTCTGTTTGTAGGTTCAGAGAATTATTAGCGACTGTCATAAGAAGCACAGAGAAACTTAATTTGAGGGAACTGCATTCCATTTCAAAAATCATAAAATCTATTTCACACATTTTTTCTGAGTCTATTTAAAACTCGTTCTCTATTTTTCTCGCTATATCTTTCCCGTGAAATCCTTTTGAGCTCTGAAATACAAGTAGCAATCACAACGAAGAGACTGTAGATAAATGATATCACATGTCATTTGAATATTTTTTTACCAATTTAATCCTTTTAGCAAAGTGGAACACTTCACCTCCCCCCTCTTCCTACTCCACTGTCACGTTATATTTGTTACACATGTACTTAGACTTCAAAAACGAAGCACAACGTAAGATATCATACATCAAACTCTTATTTTTATACATCCACTATGTTTTTGAAAGACACACACGCATAACTAAGCATAACAATAAGAATGGTTACATGAACATGTTTTGTACGAAATCAGATTATAAGGTTCACAAAAAAGGAGAAAAATCCGTTTTGTGCAATAGTAATTAGATATTAAAATGAAAAGCAACTGAAAGCAGGGAACAATACGATAGTGGTCGATGGGAAAATCTAAATAAGTCGCAATGAAAAGAGTACATTAAAACATGTTTTTGGAAAAATTAAATATTTATCCTGTAGTCTCAGGTAACGAAATACAAAGTTGTAATGTCTGCCGAAATTTTAAGAAAAATCGCCAAATTTAGCAAGGTTTGGTAAGTAATAAAAGACGGATTTCACACGATTTGCAGATGAATGTCGTGCACATGAAGACGTTGAAATTGAGTGGTACCTTCCACTCATCGCAAAGTCTGTCATTTTGTGATTTTCTTAAAATTTCGGCAGACATAACAACCTCATACCTCGATAGATAGTGGATTAATTGAAATAACTTCTGCTGTAACGTTGTTATTTTCTGTACATCTTTAGCACAAAGGTATTTGTAAACTTTAATGCCTCAATGCTTTATTTTGATCGCTATCTGTTTACTTATTTTTATTATTAATTTATTTAAGTGGTTAGAATATGAAGTATTTCGCTTTGAATACTATCGTTACTTCGTAAACGCTTACTACTCAAAAGAAGGTTAAATTTTATCTCTTTTAGTATTAATTTTAACTTAAATTTAATTAAAACTTTAATCATCTACATGGATGTTTTTCAACATTGTTCTTTGGAGAGAGTCGTCTTTCTTGTGTGGTCAATTCAAAGCTTAATGATGCAATGGTAAATACGAGGAGCCTGGAGGAATTTTAATCTTGACAGTTATGAACGCTAGGTGCGTTGTTATTTCTTCAACGTGGGGTAATTACTTCAGCACGTGAATCCTCTTGCAAAGTATAATACAGTGAGAAGAAACCGAATGAAGAGGAATGTTAGAATCCTTTGAGGGAAAATAATGTTTTTGTCTAAACAGAAAATTAATATAATAATGATGTGTTTAGTTTGCCCCTTGAAATTTGTTCAAAAAAATGTGACTCTCTCTCACCCTTGCTACAAACTCACAATTTTGCGAGCCTCCCCCTCAATTCATCCCCTCAAAGAGTGAATGACACCATCGATGGACACCTCCGAAGAATTATTGAAGACTTGTATCGTTAAGTTCCAAACTTGTCTGCTTTGCAAAAAGCGTTCCATTTAAACCTAAAATACGTGCCTGCAATACATGTTTTGAGTTGTCTGTCAAAATAGAGTTCACTCTAGTTTAGTTTCTACACAAAACTGAATGTTTATTACTTACAGTAAAACAAACTTGTAAAGTAGGAAACGCCCAAGCTTACAAACATAATTATTAAGGTTCGCTAGCAAATTTTACATAAGATGTATTATTAACACTTTTATCTGTAAAAATGGTTTAATGCCCACCAATTCATAGACGTCATCCAGTAATATGATACTGGGCCGTGGTGGCCCGATCGGTAAGGCATCGGACTCGTGTCCGGAGGGACCCGGGTTCGAAACCCAGCCGATCAAAGATCCACCGCCTTGATTAATGGTGGCTGGGAGGCGTTAAAAATGTCGTGGTCACAAAGTCCTCCAAGTGAAACGATACCTCTGGGGGTGCTGGGCCCTAGGGTTTGCTCGACCCTAGGTTCTGGTTCAAAATTAAGAACAGAGCGCTCTTCAGGGCCCTATCCCGGTTAAACCACGAAGCTGTGGTAGGTACGGGGGACCCTGGAGAGTGTGAAGTGAAGTAATATGATACTGGAGCCAAATTACTTAAAATTAGCTTACCTTCGTACACCCAGTCTGGCAGACCGTTGAATATAACCCCTTCTTCACCAGACTGAGTCAATGCTGTTGGTTTGACTCCGTCACCATATGATGGCAGAAAATATATATTGTTTCTGTACACGTAAGCCTAAAAAATAACCAAAACTTAACTAGTTATAAAATTCGGTGGGTATCGAAAAAATTGCAAGCATCAAACGCGTCGCAAATGTATTAACAAAGTTAACCTTCAATTATATTGCTTTATCATGTACTCTTTCAATGAATTATAAATTAAATACTTAGAAACTGAGTAAAACTGGTATTAAAACATATTTTATACCAACTGTAGAGTAAGATAATTGGCATGTTAAAGTGCGCACGTGTGAGTAAACTGCGGAAGATAATCAATAAAAAACCGATATTTAGTCTTGTTTATCATACAATATGTGTGAGATCTGAAGATTGAGATGCCTGTGTGAAGTGGATAACTTGAAAATTATCAGAAATATTAGTTATCGCAAAACGTTTGCTTTGTTAGTTTGCTTAGGCCATAATGCAGCAACGCGTAACATATACTGTGCAAAAGGCGAAAACTCAGTGGACCACATTCGACGAGTAATTCTGCCGTGGGAAGATATATGAAAAATATTTTTAGATATTAGAGGAAAAATGCGTTTTGGATTGCAGATTAACAATAGGGAAATGTTGGAATTTGCCATTTTTTCCTTGTTTTATTTTCAACGGAAATCAAATAAGTCCTCTTGTACAGCAAAGCTGAAAGGCCATTTCTCGAAAACGCCGCCATTCTTACCCACACGTGACGCTGATATATTTCATTAAAATAGTCATTTGAAAAGGTAATGAACAGTTTTTTACCCACGAAATCCTACATCAGTTTGTGATTTCTTAACCAACAAAATTTTGTTAATTGGGGAGTTTCCGAAATTTCAAACGTGTTTTTTTCTGAAAGAGCATGCTTTAAAACATAGGAATTGACCTTTTTTTTATTTTTTAACACAGTTATATATTTTTTATGAATTATTTTAGCCGGTGCGCAGATGCTATTCCGAAAAAAAATATCTGCGCATGACGTCAGAGGTGCACGTAAGCGCGAAATCTAATTGGTTGTAGTGAGATGACGAAGGTCGTGACGTCACCGATTCCTGCGATTGGACAACTCAAGTCAAGCAAAATGGTGTTATTATTGGAAAGAGAGCTGTTAGGTGCACCACGGACGTCACAAAAACCACTCCCCGTTTTCAAGGTAGGGTATTTAAAAAAATAATAAAAAATAAACTGTTGGGAAAATTAAAGTATTTTCCGGGCCCATGTTATTTTTTATATCATTCTATGAATTTCAGTAACAAAAAGTAGTACTTTTGACTGAAAGAAACTCCCCCATTATCCTTTAAAATTACCACTTTTAATTAAAAAACATGAGTGTCTCGCGCTTGACAAGATGGCGACGTTTTCATGGAATGTCTCTAAAGAACAGTAGATGAAAAAATGCAAAAAAAAAAAAAAAGTAATGAAAAATTTTCATTCTGCCCCTTACCTTCCACAACAGTATTATTACACAAGGTGCTTTTATTAAAAAATTAGTTTTAATTGTTATGATAGCTTGTAATACTATAATTACTATCATGATATCATGAAAATAATATCATGGTAATAATTAAAATAAAACGGTATTATGGCCGGGTTATGAAAAAAAATGCTGATAGACTACACCACCGTAGAATATGTATGACTTGAACCTTCACTTTGAATTCTAGGATTCTAAGGTTAACAAGATATAAAGTAAGTTAAGGCATTAGCAAAGATATAAATTGATTTATTAAAACTAATGATACTACTGCAAAACTTATGACAGGTCATCGAGGTTTTCAGAGAGTTTAAATATCATTAACTTAGTAGTAGTAATAATTAATTTACAGATATATTCTTGCTTAAGAACTCGTTGAATGAATTTTGTCGATAAAATGGCTACGCAAACTCATTTCTTTGATATATCGCTGACATTTTTTAACTTTAATTACACAAAGAGGACATGAAAATAGCATTAACTTACCAATTAACTCATATTTCATTATTTGAAGGGTGAAGTTTTTTCTCCTTCCCACAGTAAATGAAGTCTAATGATTACTTTAATCACTCGTTATATAACAAGACAAAGCAATTTCGTTCGACTAATTACATTGTTATTCAACCAACTTTCTTTAGATTAATTACGCTTCTTAATTAATGAATATTTTCTATCATTATGCTGCTAATCCTATGTTAGATATATTAGTATTTTTTTCATTGTTGTACTCAATTTCGGTTTAAAAAATGCGGGTTTAGGAGAAAAAACGTCATTAAATAGATTTTTGTATTAGCGGTATTGTTCATTGTTCTACAGTATATTTTAGATCAAACTTTCTGATACCTGGTTTCGGAGCATAGATAAATTAATTTATCAATTCAAAAAATGTCAAGTTCGGGACCCCAAAACACAACATGATTAAAAATAGAACTTTAAAGTCTCCGAAAGAGCATCTTTGCAGCAGAACAATTGAAAGCTTGGCTTAGTATGTATTAGGGCTGCGACATTGATGACAAATCATCGATGTTAGAAATTAAAGACATCGAATAATAATTAAAAAAACAACACAAATCAGCGATGATTAAAAAATACCGAGAGCAAAACATCGGAAATAATCATGGAAAACGTTTTCAATGAGATTAATTCTGCAACTTCCACTTGAGGATATACATAAACATTTTAATAAATGTAATAATCGCACATTTTTACGCACCTTTTTGCTGAAATATAAAACACCAACATCGAAAAAAAACATCGAACTCGAAACATCGATGTTTGAAAAACATCAACCCTATAACATCGATGGTAAAAACATCGATGTTTCCAAAACATCGACACCGATCTCGCAGAACTAGGATGCATGGAACATCAAAGAACCTAATAAGCTTCAGTACTTTCAAATGTTCATTCTTTTCTAACGTTTTATGTGAAATTAAGTCTTTTTACGTATGAAAGCGTCTTGAAGGCTATTATACAGCTCCAGCATTCGTTAACTGCTTTAAATAATGTTTAACATAGCTCATTTATAGTGTACCGTTTTACTGACATTTCACTCCAGTGTCCCCCGTACCTATTACGGCACTACCGTATAACTGACTAAATGACAGTTCGTAAGTCTCTGTTGCATGGAGCTAGATGACGATTTTGCATTTTTAGGAACAATTTTTTCCCTGTAAATCCCTCGATAACTCTTATGTGTCCCAGCTGACCGAGCTAGTTATTAGAAAACAATTTTCCTTGATCCTTAGCATTGCTTATTGCTATGTATTTATTATGTATAAAGCAAAAATTGTAATGGGAGAGTTTCCTTCAGTCAAAAGTACTACTTTTTGTTACTGAAAATGATAGAATGATATAAAAAAATAACATGGGCCCGGAAAATACTTTAATTTTCCCAACAGTTTATTTATTATTATTTTTTTAAAATACCCTACCTTGAAAACGGGGCGTGGTTTTTGTGACGTCAGTGGTGCACCTAACAGCTCTCCTATTTTGTTTACTAACACCATTTTGCTTGACTTGAGTTGTCCAATCGCAGGAATCGGTGACGTCACGACCTTCGTCATCTCACTACAATCAATTAGATTTCGCGCTTACGTGCACCACTGACGTCATGCGCAGATGCTTTTTTTTTCGGAATAGCATCTGCGCACCGGTTAAAATAATTCATAAAAATATATAACTGTGTCAAAAAAAAAAAAAAAAAAAAGGTCAATTCTTATGTTTTGAAGCATGTTATTTCAGAAAAAATACTTTTGAAATTTCGGAAACTCCCCCATTGTGTATACCAAATACTCTATAATTATAAATATATTAGTTGCATAGTATTTTAATCAAATCGTTATCTTTCCCAGTTGAAAAGAAAAGGCATTTTGCACCGTATTGGAGCAAGAAGACGAATCATTTTGTTTTGTTTTTTTTAAATGACTCGTTATGTCATTGAATATTAAAATCATTTTATGTTAAACATGTAGTTTTTAAAATCAAAATTCATCTCAAGAGTTTCATGCAACAAAGCCTCAATATTGACTTTTTTTAAGCCTGCATAAAATTTAGAACCATTAAAGTTCGCATTTTTATCGTAGACGAGTTTTCTTTTTCTTTTTTTTAAACACACGTTAGTTTAAAGTCATTTCATAAAACAAAAATTAAATCACAAATTCGAAAACTAGATAAGAAGTATAAAAATGAATTATTAAATAAAGTTAAATCAAAAGTTTCTTACCATCTGGCTTCCTTTACTTCCCCAGGTAACGTATTGAAAAACGGCATTGGGCATATCAGGCAAAAAAGGCTGCATTTGCCTACATAATAAAAGAGGAAAGATTTAAGGCTCAAAGGAAAAAACGCAATATATCTTCGACAAACAAAAAGGAAGATGATTCCTTTTTTTTCCGTCTCACACGTAAAGATGGAATTACGCAGGATAATGGAAAAATTTACTTTTCTTCCTGAAGAGGAAAGTAAACTTTGGATTTCATCGAATTTTTCGCTTCTCTGATATTGAATTTCAAATAATAACTTAATATTTCCCAGTACTTATGAAGTATAAATTTGCAAATGTATTCAGCTTTTTTAGAGTGGAGAAACTGGTGGATGGATGTTAGAATAAGTAAGCTAAAATTAGTATTTTAATCTTACTGAATGCAAAAATTTTATATTAAATTTATTTTTCTTATATTATCATCATGCTTAAAGCCTTTTTTTTTCGCTTTAAATCAGAAAAAAGGAAGTGATCTTTTTTTTTACTCTTCTGCAAAAAATTTTTTAGTAAATAGCGAAGTAACGCATGTTAATAAAAGCACATTTTAGTCTGTAAAAGCATATTGTTTTATCTTTAAATCCACAAAAGAAATTAGCGTCCTCTTCTACGTATTTTTAGTAGAGGCAGTAGGGGTATGTGGGGCAAAGTGAAGTAGTTAAGATAACTTACTTGTTTCAAAATGACCAAATTCGAAATTGTTTTGAAAATTATTGCACATAAAGAAGAAAAAATGTATTTTGTAATACAATTGTAGTTGAAATATTATTTTTCAATTTTGGCAGCTATTGCGGACCTTAAAGAAAGATAGAAAACTTTCACCTTAAAAATCCATTGGATAAAGTGAAAAATAAAATATTTTGTTATGAAGCATTTTCTATTTGTTGATTAAAATTATTTTTTATGAAATGCATGAGTAAATATAAGGTTAAATGCACTTGTGAAAAAAGAGAAAAAACCTCGAATAAATAAAAAAAATATATGAATTAAAATTAATTCATTTACTCATTTATTGATTTTTTTAATAAAAAAGATGAGTAAAGAAAATACAGAACTATTAAGAAAATGTGCGAAAGAATGGACAAATGTGTCAATTAATACATGTAGGAAAGTGAATAAATTACTAAAAGAAGCCATACGCATGTGGACGACTTTAATTCGGATATATAAATAATTTAGTCAGAAATATAAGCATTTAGCTAATAGATATCAGCAAATGTTTCGATTATTTTAAACTTCTTTAAAAAAATAAATGATTCCTTTTCATGTAGATTTATAGTAGGACTGTGTCAGAACTTCAGACAGATTTTTCTCTTTTACGGAGATAAAAACGAGAAAACAAAAGAAAGAAGCAAACAGCAAGGGGAAATGGTGATTTAATTGAAAATTTATACTTGGAAAATGTATCTTAAAATTGCGCTAAAAATTAGGAAAAGAACTAAACTTTGTGTCTTTAAACTGCTTCGTGAGTGCACCATAATCACAAACGCGTTGGGCAAGAATAAAAACAAAGTAAAACATAAATAACGCTAACCAATCACAATATTTTTCGTACACATACTTACTCGGTTTCAACGATGAAAACTTTGTACTTCGCGGTGAAAGAATGTTTAAATACCTGAAAAAAAAAAGAATATATGCATTTGTTTCAGGCTAAATAATTCTTTTTTTATCCAAAATCACATTTGTAGAATCTTCAATCAGTGTTGAAAAAAAAAAAGACATATTAAAAACAATTGAACAGCATAAAGGAAAATAAGTAAAATAAAATCCACTTTTTCAACTCTCATTAACATTTATTTTGCGTTAATAATGTGTGGCCTCATTTAGCGTAAAAAAATCTAGAACGTTTTTTGGAAGTTTAGGGTTGTTAGTGAGCCTCATTTCACGCAGGAACATACATGGCAAGAAACAAGAAAGCTCCCTGATAAAAGCCAGTAACCTTCCTCAAACTAGCTGGAATATTTTTGAAGAAATTAGTTACTTTAAAAAAAAGTCAGTGATGTTTAAGGAATGCATTCCTCATCTATCTGGAGAGCCAGTTAAGGAAAATTTGATCTGAATATAAAGCAGAATTGCCAATCAGCTTATTTATCCGCTATTAATGCAAAGCTAAAATGCCCCACAGACTGCATTTTGCCTTTGTTTGCTGCTTATTTAATCTGGAAGGATCGTAACTGATCAGAAGGAGAAACGCCGAATGAAGAAGCTGAATTTATTTCCACATTAGTAGCTAAAATATTTTTCACATCAGTAAGAAGTCTGCGGTCATGAAAATTGCAGCGATTTATTTAACTTGTGCGTATATAGTTGTTTTTCACATCAGTAAGAAGTCTGCGGTCATCAAAATTGCAGCGATTTATTTAACTTGTGCCTACATAGGGTAAAAGCAACAGTAGTCGGCCATTTAAGAGATCTTTTGTTGGTCTTGGCTAACCTAGAACTTTCAGCTATCAATACAGCAACAAAAACAAGGTAAAATTTTAGAATATACCTTTCTGATAGTGAATCACCTACTTGTTTCAGAAATTAAAAAAAAATGCTAAAATCCAAGCTATTGTTAACACTCAAGTAAATGCTCCAGTAATCGGCCACAGAATCATCTTAGCTGAAAAATAAGCAGAATCACCATCTTGGATGACGGGCACACCATTCAAAATAAAATGACTCATTACTAATTCAAAAAAAATACCCAAAACTTAACCCTACACTGCATAGCGTTGCCAATTGGCTACATGGAATATTTTTCCTTATGACCATGCATAACGCAACTCAAGTATAAAAAGCAAGTATTAGGTATTTCTAAAGTAAATATAACCATCTATCCTCAAAATTAATTTTTTAAAAATGTGTTTCAATGTTTTCTTATAACATTAAAGATCATATATATGTCTTTCAAAGAACAAAAAATCATGCATTGTAGGGTTAACTGCCAGAGGTTGATGATTGAGGATAGGTACATGAATGTGTGAATGCGTCATATCTGATTTTGGATTAAAAATGTACTATTTATGAGGAGTTTTATATCATTGTGACCGACTACTGGAAACTGGCCGACTACTGAAACACTTACCCTAGTTGTTTTTCACACGTAACTGATGGAAACCAGTGAAATTTTGGAATGTTGTACGGCAATAATTTACAAGGTGTGTCAATTAAATTCCAGGACTGGAGCTAATACAATCTGAATGAATAATAAAAAATCAAGCACGCTTGTAACCTTGTCGTCTCCGGAATTAACACATTTGCTCAAGGAGGTAATAATTCTGGAAACACGTTTTGTACGCCTCTGACGATATGCTTCGACTCTTAGTGGTTACGTTTCTCTCCATATCCTCCACGTCTCGAAATCGATACCTTTTCAGAGCAGTCTTAAGTGTTTTGGTGTATCTATTAAAGTCCAGGACTTCACGTGTAGTTAATGAATGAAAATGTATAGAAACATGTATAGGAATGTATATGAACTCTAAAAAGGCATCGATTTCAGGACATAGAGAGCATAATACAAAACGGTTACTGCTCAACTTTGAATCCTATTTTAAGTGAACTACAAAACATACAATACACCGCCAACTCGACCATTTCGATCCATGGACAGCTGTTTTGAGCTTATGTCCATGGATCGAGGCTTATGTCCATGGACATGGTTTCGAGCTTATGTCCAACAGCTGTCCATGGATCGAAATGGTCGAGTTGGCGGTGTATTGCATGTTTCTGCCTTAGCCCTTGCTTAGAGGCGGTTACTCACTGCTTTATACGAAACATGGTTCTAGAATTAGTACCGCTTTGAGCAAAAGTATGGGATTTATTTTGAGACTATTACACGCATGTTTTTCTTTTGTTAATTCATCCCGTTGTATTAGCACTAGTTCTGGAATTAAATAGACACACCTATGTAACATTTAGGAATTTTCTGACAGTGTATATAGGGTGTTCTGTTTATACCTGCATGACCTTAATTTTCGTAACCCTCCGTCTAGAATCATACTTCTAATTGCAGAAAATGGTCAAAATGCGGTTCAGATTTAAGATGTTGAAAGTTTGAAGCGAGGAAAAGAGGCAAAAAATACGAAACGTAACTCTTTATTCGGATTTAAAGTTTCCTAACTTATATTTAGGAAAAATATCTCCAGAGAAAAATAATAACCAAAAAAAACCACCCCCCCCCATTCTCTAATCTTACCCCCTACCCCACTCACAACCTCTAACCACCTGGAAGAGTTGCGGTCACAATCCTACCACATCAGATCCCTACTCCCGAGCTACTCAACAGTCTCCTCTTGACCAACGAGCCGCATAATACACGATTGAATCCTACTCAGTCACCCCCCATAGTAGACATGAGCCGCTCCATATACAGGCTGAAATGTACCTACCCACCCCACCTGTCTAATAGCAGTAACAATGTATAATCAACCGAATTACTCAGGTCAATCCCTGACAGAACCCAAGTGTAAAAAGGACCACAGTCAAACCACCAAACGATAACGCTTTCCTAATCTTACCTCCGTCCGTAACTATGGTACGACCATACTCAAGCAACAAAATCATCCCAACCCCCTAAAACCCATATCCCAAAACAAATCATGTAAAAATCCACTTTCAATACCCTCCATCCCTCTTAAGAACTTAATCTCCCCAACCATAAGTTACCCCCCCTAGACCCCCGCCCAAGGATCAAGTAAGTACTCTCCGCACCCAACCCCTGATGATTATTCCCCCCACTTTTCACATGCTCCTATAACTTTCAACCCGTCCTCAAAACCGTCCCCCCCCCCCCATCTCAACATTCATCACCTGCCCCCTCCCTTCCCCCTGGCAGTCACGCATCAAGAGATAGAACGGTATTGCGAAACGTAATCCTCTATGTAAAAATCAAGTCCCCTTCTACACAATACCCTGTCCCCCTATAACCTGAACCGTAGACGAATAACACAACCTAAGGGGGACAACAAATAACCCCGGCATACTGCAGACCCACCGTTTCCCTCATAACAAGCCCATCATCGCCCCCTAATTTCACCCACATCCCAAAACTCATTCCATACTATCCACTCCACGCCCCTTACGCCCATCGCCCAGAACATAAGACAATAACCTGACAAACCCGATGCTCTGACACTAACCTATTCATATCTCCTCTGTCCGACCTCAAAGTCCCTGTGCATCGTAAGCACAAATTCTACTCTATTTGCATGCACAAGGCGTTCCCATAACTCTCCAACGCCCCCAACAGTGTCTACCCCAGTAATCCCTGCTATATTCTCTATCCTCCCAAAGCGGTTCACCACATTCTCTACAAACTCATGTCGTATCAATACCGACCGCCTCTGTCCTAATCTATCCCTCGACTACCCAAACGCCCTCCCCCATCTACCCACCCTATATCCACCATATTTCTACCCATGCAAGTAAGCATCGCATAGAACAGTTCTCCCAAATGCGCAATGCATTTACAGACCTCATCATCTCACTGTATCAACATACCTCCAAGTGACAGAGGCTCTTAACGATCATGACCGCACGACCGTGAATTAACCGACTCTGAACGCGGACATCTTAGTTGGAGCTATCATCGCATGGGTCATGCCCCTATTCGGATTACTCGTCTAGAGCTGTTCAAACTATTCCCAGCTCCATCCTGTGTCAAGCGTGTGGCCGAGAGTATGACCTTTCCAGGCCTCACATTCCCCCCATGGACACGCAGTGGCCGAGCCGCCTGCAACTTAAAGTATCGAACCAGGCGACTCTGCATAAGAGACGTCCAATTCTAACAGATCAAGCAACACTCATCTCCTGCCCAATCATTCCCGTAACATCAATCTGGCACTTCTACACATGACGTGTCTGCTAGCACTGAGTGCGGACCAAATTTGGCCCCCCCTGGGCTTATTCCAGCAGAAGACCGACTCGAGTCCCATTCAATACCTGTCCCCAGAATTCCCAATCAAATCCGCCCCAAATTGCCGCCGACTCTCGTGGGCACGTCAAATGCATACGGATTGCTCCCTCCACGCATCTCCAAAACCGTCCCCCATGGTCTTACGATGAGATCCCCCACAGTCAGCTGGAAGACCCGAATGCTAGCGCTCTTTCCCTCGAGTGTCGGCGCAAATCTCCTCACGAAGCCCTGGACCCATCGGTCTACATCTAGCTATAGGCCCAACTGTTCAAAGCCTGGTGCTGGGCTCCCTCACATGGTGTGGCCACTCTTATTTTCATCGCCAATGGACTAGGCCCAACTAGTGCGACAGGGACCGAACCCCGACTGGAACATGCTTACAAATGTGCCCAAGCTACCAGGAGATACCCAAACCCTGCAGCCATTCCATGGACTACTAGGAACCAATCAAACAACGCACGCCATCCTAACCTCATGCATGCCCACCCAACGGCCGCCAAGACACCGGGCTACTCACACCCCGCAACATGCTACCGAACGAAACATCATAACACTGGACAATCTCCAAACCCGAAAATGAAATCTTGCCTATCACCTCACTTTCCAGACCTCGCTCCGACCATGACTCCCATGGGGGGGGGGGGGGGGGGGGACCAGCATCTATGGACACCATCGAGAGGTCGTATATCGCGCCAACCTACCCCGAACCCACATACAACGCAACACATATTATGCACGTAACTCCATCCAGCCAGATATGCAAGCCTCCTAACAATCTCCCTGCAGAAAGACTTTCCAACGGTACTGTAACGTTGAGATCCCTGCCACGTCCGGAGATGCTGCACGTTCGCCGGGCATGAGGATGGCCGACACGATATTTTACGAGCATCCCGATAGACTACTTGTCGCACTAGCACAAGTGTGCAAGATAGACAAAGCCTGCCTCTAAAGTCAGTTCATTAGAGATGTTGGTCAGACAATCTAACATTTCGTAAGCATGTGTACCCCCGATACGACATGTGTGCTGAGTATCCACTACTTTGCCACAAATATGAATCACAATGCAGTGTCCGATGATGGAAACTGTAGATTGACATGCATCACCATACCTCAAGATCTGATCACCCAAGCGAGTCTCCTCAGCTCATCGATTAAATCTGATGATACGGTTCATGTCCTCCTCGCTATATACCGTGTAGTGTGATGCGGGCCAGCAACGTAGAGACTAATCAGAGAGAAATTACGACCTCGCGCGCAATATCTCATATGCAGATCAATCTTTGAGCGTCAAACAGTACTGCCACTAGCGTGAGCGAAGATTTACTCGTCCCGCGGTCTGGCACACTCCAGTCACTGAATCACGAGTTTTTTAAAGAACTAATTTCGGTTTGCTAACGTAATCCTGTGCTGTCAAGTCCAGGAGCGTCTGTCGGTCTAGAGCCTTTCACCCTTTTCAATGTCAGTTAAGCGCGATTGTCTCCCTCGTCTAAGTCCGAGAGCTTGATGAGCCCATCCTATGTACCTGCTAGCAGAGCGTATCCCCTCGCTAAATGAATACCACTGTTCTTGTATGTCGCTCGATCCGGGGTGACAGAAGTCTCCGTTAGTCACCTATGGAATCGTTGGCATAGAGGTAATGCCAAGGAAGTTTAAGAAAAGTTTATAGAATATATCGCTCATGAGCTGCAATAGTGGCACAACTCAAAAAACATGCGTTTTTAACAAAGGACAGGTGTAAATAGGAAAAATACACTATTTTGAGCCGCAATACTGGCACAGCTCATAATTCAATATTAGGCCGTAAGAAGGCAGCACATTAAAGCGTTTCTTATTCATTTCCCATAGCAATGAAAACTTTAAACCCGTTTATCTCAAAACACGATTTTTTGAGTTGTGCCACTATTGCAGCCCATGAGCGATATAATTTAATTGAAAATATGTTAGTTTCATTCGTTTGTGTGTGTGTTTTTTTTTTTTTTTTTAATTTTTATTATGTTTCTATAGGAAACTTTTTAAGGTAGTAGTCTGGTAACTTATGCCTATTTTCATGACTTCTTTGGAGGGTGGCTTTTTATAGGAAAATAAAAATGAATTATCTTGAATATTAAGAGTGTTTTTATTTACATATTGAAAATATAAAAAAAAGTATCTGAAAAAATTTAGTAGTTTATTACTATTATTACTGTCACTCGAAGTTGGAACCTCAAAAAAAAAAAAAAAATGCACGTGGGTGGCCCGGGTGATTTTGGCTCTTGATGTTATCTGAAATAAAATATTCTTGATTATTCTTAATCTATAGGCATGTCATTCTGGTCGGAACTACTGAAGTTAAAGTTCAAGGGTAAATAACAAAATGGCGGACTTTCAAAAAAAAAAAAAAAAAGCATATGCATCATATGCATTAGTATTTTACGGAAGAAAAAACCATATCAAAACGATGTTCTTCGGCATAGATTCAAGCTCATGCTCTTCCCAAAAAAAAAGCAGGACGCCTTATTCAATCGCGCTAGAGTGTCTTAAGGCTTGGAGACTATTCTTTGAAGTAATGTGCAATAAAAATAGAAAAAAAAAGTTATTTGAGAAAAAAAGAGAAAAAAAGTCTTTGGTTTATTTTTTGTCATTAGTTTTCGTAATAGGGGGTACATAATAGAATTTAATTAAAAAAAAGAGTGAAAAGAACAGGCAAAAGAAATATTTTACAAGATTGAGATATTTTTGTAATTTTACAGCTTCAAACAAACATTTTAATGAACTAAGGAGCCAACAATCTCTTGCTCGCAAGTCACGTGCAGATCAATAGAGTCACATTCGTGGATCTTCAGTGCTTAAACAGATTGAAAATTCAATTGAAATATTTTCATTGCTAACGTTTTTTTAACGATTTTTCTCACATATATAACTGCGCTGAAAATAGTATCTGTTACGTTAGACCATAAAATCAAGACGGCTTGACATTTTTGAGCATGGTGAAAAAGGACTCTAAGAAGCATTTAACTCTTGGGAGCTTTATTTGTACTTACAATAAAGTAAAAAACCAAAATACATATTTTTCCTCTGAGATAATTTTGAATAAAAAAATATTTAGCTAAAATTGGATTTGTGCAAGTAGTATTAAAAAAAGTAAATTTATAGAGTTGATAACGCTAAAACATAGTTGAAATAACGCTAATATGAACAGATTTTTTACAATAAAAATTTAATTTCTCATCGGTAAAAGACAAAAAGTACTTTATTAATACTAAAATAGTACTTACCTGTTCATGATCATGGGATATAAGAACATATTTGCGATCGGGAGATATGCTAAAGGACTGTATATTGAGCGGTTTCTGAAAAGAAGAAAAAAAAAAAACTTAATTGTTATAAACCAGCGTAATAGTTTTACTTTTTAACTCCTATTTCCCATCAGGATTGTCTCATCACTGATATGAAACATACGCTTGAGGCAAGGAAATTACCTTTAGTTGTCATTTGAAGTGACATTTAAAGCTATTTTTCTTTTTTGGGGGCTGAATTTAAAAATAACTTGAATAAAATAAATTGTGACGGGAAAAAAGTGATGCATCAGGAAGATATTTTTCCACCAAAATTAGTGGTTTATTCCCGTTGTTTCTTTTTTTCATTTCATTCATATTTTGGCACAAAGCATTTTTGATTATTTTTTATTTTTCAATTAATTAGTCGTTTAGAAGAGATCTAAGTAAACCTTAGTTTTTAATTGATATAATTTTTTAACTATGTGATTGCTCAATGCATTCCGAGTAAATATGTAGCCTGATTCGTTTTGATTGGTCGAAAGTTAAAATGCATTTTTTTTTTTCAGAAAAAAAAAGAGTTTTTTAATTCAGAGTTTTGTACGGGTAACGTTAAGCAGTCGAGAAACTTTGATAGATAGAAAGCTGCTCAAAACATCTATGTTTTGTGATGATAATGCTGTCCCGTTTGTTGTTTTAAACTATTAGCTATCGTATTTAAAGTTATAAGATTAAGGGGTTACAGTACCTCAAAAATGACCAAAAGACCAAAAAAAATTTATTGCTTATTTCAAAAGTAAAAGTTATTTAAAACACTCAGAAAAAATGGCATTGTTCTAGCTAAATTATTTAAAAAGTTATGAGTGGCTTTAGGGCATGCATACTATGTGTTCTAATGGAAAAGCCTAACTTTAAAGTTAATAGATTGGAAGAAATCAGGTTTCTTCCCCTTACTTTAAGCAAAACATGCTTCTCATTCGCCGATGTTGAGACATGTGAGTTGGGATCTTTGTTTCTTTCCTATTTTTCCAAGCCAATGATTGGCCTTGCTCCCTCTATTTACTCATATCTGCTCTGAGGCATACACACATACATATACACACACCAATCGTAATTCGTCATTGCGAAAAACTTTCTAGATGTCAAAATTCATATATATGTATTTTTTAAATGCAAATTTTAAGCTTTTTTAAAACACTTATGAACAGATTTCAAAAACTTGCCAACTGCTTTTCTCTCGAACAGATAGTATGTTTTTGATAAAGGCTACGCTTTATCTTTTCAAAAATAAATATTTATGCTTCCAAAATGAAAAGGAAGTTTTCGTGCTATTCGTATTAATGATGAGATAATTAAAAAGTTTCGGAACGCTCTAATGCCAGCCATATCCGCACTCTCACAGTTATTCCTCTCATCAGCATAATGTTATGCGTTCCGGAAAGTGAATCAATATTGCAGCTGCCATCTTTTCATTAATCTCAGCGAGGCAGAAGCTTATGGCGTCGTAATGCCAATAGTTAAATTTAATGTAACCTCAGTTTCCTCGTTACGAGGAAAAGATTTATCTATTCAGCAATAAGTTGGCAGAAATGAGAGAAAAAAAAAGTTGTTTGATTTCATTTTGTTTATTTGAAAATTTATTCTACGGTTTTCTCTTTCTGCTACCTGGAAATTAAAAATGATAACATCCAAAGGCGGATCTAGAAATGTTTCGAGGAAGGGGCGATGGATTTCATTTTGTATCCTTTACGACTGTCTAAAATTTTTTCGTGCGACCTCCGCCGCTTCCGCTCACGCGCCAAGTCTCTTCTGACTTTCTCGAAATAGGGGGGGGGGGAGTGCAACGAGGAAGTAGCAAGCGAACAAAAGCAGAAGGCATCGGGGAGTGCGCATCCAAAACCCATCTCCCCTTTTTCAAATGGAAGCGTTCGTGGCTGCCAGGCGCACAGTACGCAAACAGACAGTACACATCTCGGTTTTATAAATGCTGTTCTCATATGTTTTGGACTTTAACTGCGAAACGTATCCTGAAGAGAGCCCTAAACCTCCCAGTAGAAGGGAGTTCTACTAGCACCAAAGATGGTTTGAAAATGCTTTTTTTTTTTTGAACTTTCAATATTGAAAGTTTACCAGTAGTGAGTCACTCAAGAAAGGGGCGATCACCCCCATCGCCTTTGTATCCGTCCCTGATAACATGAAGAAGTTTTTAAACAGTATGGTTTTCGTTACAGTGGGTTGCATTGATAATTTACCGTAAAAAAAAGGCTTCGGTTTTTTAAAAAATTGTATTCCAATTTAAATACGTGCCAGCGGAGTGATGCAATCATTAGGTGTTGGCTCCTTACGTCCAAAGGCGCAGGTTCGAACTGCAGGTAAATTTTCAAGATGCAGAAAATTGACAATGTCCACATCGTTTGATGCGGCATGTAAAAGATGCCTCAAGTATCTCTGGGCTCTAAATAAATGAAATTCCTAGTTCAGGTGTGCATCGAGTAGAGCCCAAGTGCCTCCATCTGGTGGGAACACTGGGCTTCAAAATTCTCGCGGTAATTACATCAGCCAGTAGTGGTGCCACATGATAGAATGGATGCTATATCAGGCGAATAGACCAGGTCTACAAAAGGTAAAGCCTCTTACGCAGCTTTATACGAAAGAATATAAAAGAAAAAAAAAGTGTTTAATTTGTACTCCCGGAAAGCTAGGAAGGACTGAATGTCGCATTTTTATGAATTTCGTAACAATACTATTTTATATTACTTTCTCCTTTCAATTTATAATGAGGGAACAGTATGAACTTGGTTTTTGCAGGGGAAAAAATAAATATCAGGGACTCTGAGTCCGATGGCGGAAGTTACTCAGAACTTTCCGTTTTGATGAAAAATAAGCGATTGAAGTATAGTATAAACTGGTGTCAGTCTCGGCGTAAGACTCAGCATTCAGCTATGCATTGTTTATGAGACTTTCCGGTAGTTATTGGTCATTATTTTAAATGCCGTATTGGATCTCAATTCCTATATTAAACTCAGTTTCGGTGCATGTAATAGTGCCTATTTACTTCTATTATATAAAATGAGTAAGAAAATGATTCGGATCTTGCTTTATACTTAGGTATTTATACCAATAAACTAGACCAATGTCTCATAAATGGGAAAATTAAACAATTAGACCCCCCACATTGAATTAAACACCATTAATATGTATTGATATTTCAATTGCGCTATTGATATTTCAATATGTGGGTAGAAAAACAAGTTCAGAATTGCCCCTTTCGTATGGGGTTAAAAAAGACTAAAGAGACAGATCAGTCGGTCGTCGATTGAGTTGACTCCGACTTTACTCAATAAATAAATACATAAATAAAATAAAATTAATAACTAATAAAATGATAACATTAAAAAGGGTATAAAATGAAGTGAAACTAAGCACAGTGAAAATGAAAATGTGTTCGTCTGAATAACATTACGAAAAGAAAAGATAACAAAAAGTATAAGCTTTTTAAGTAGATTATTTTTAAAGGCCGATATGTTATTTTTTCCGTAAGTCTCGGAAGAAGTAAAAAACAAAAGCATTTTTTTTTTCTCATCTAAAATCGTTATTTATTGTTAGAAAAAGTTTTTA